>WWET01003091.1:148053-158829 GCA_011038615.1 Limnodynastes dumerilii | reverse complement strand
GGGGAGTCATATTTCATCTGTTGCAAACAGTACTAGTGTTGAGAGGTGATATTTCCCAGCCCAAGTCTAAATAACAGTGTAATAGTAAAGCTGGTCAGTATCTGTTTTCAGTAAGCTATTCAAAGATGTATTCCTGCATGCAAATAATACAATTAAATTGACTCCTCCTGAAAACAACATGGTTTTGCTCAGGAGTAACTTTAGGATTTTTTTTTTAGAACTTTCTTAAGTGTGAATCAGGTCCTAAGAGAGGAAATTTACTCCTGGACTAAACCATGTTGTATTTAATCTCAACAGTATTGTAACTTTAAGTTCTTATTTTTAGAACTTTCTTAAGTGTGAATCAGGTCCTAAGAGAGGAAATTTACTCCTGGACTAAACCATGTTGTATTTAATCTGATGCCAACAGTATTAGAGTTGAGAGGTGATGTTTACCAGCCCAAATTTAAATAACAGTGCAAAAGTAAAGCTGGTCAGTATCTGTGTGCAGTAATCAATTCAAAGTATACAATTAACTTGTGTAACCTTCCTCTCTTAATTGCAAGCTCATTCTTAAGTCTGAATCAGGTCCATTATTATTATTATTATTATTATTATTATTATTATTATTATTATTATTATTTTTACTTTATATTATTATTATTATTATTATTATTATTATTATTATTATTAGTTACATTTTTTTATAAACATATATATTAAAAACAACTAGTTTTCCTCCTATAAAACAAACAAAAATGTAAAAAAAACTAATTATAAAAACTATTTTGGAAGGGCAAATTGCCACGTCCATATATATTCCAAGAAATACAGCCGAGGGAGTAACTTTTTTTGACTTCTTTAAGATTCAAAGGAAACATTTTTAAATCTTTTATCTGTATTGGTTAATATTATCTGCAGTGACCATGATAAATGCTTTTTTAAAATTTATGTGGCATCTGATGAGGTGATATTGCTTGTTTTCATGAACAACACTTTATCACTTTATAGGAAGGAGCTAAAATATTTTTCAAACATCAGTTAATTCATTAAAACCAAGTGAGTGACAGTTGAAAGCTCAAGAGCCGAGTATTGTATACCTGGTGGAATGGGTTATGTTGGAGGGAATGTGTGGGTTTTCCACTTTACGCAAGCAGAAAATGCCCATATGATTGGTTGCTAAACACAACGGTGCAGATCCAGACTCACGCACACATTGCGGTCTATAAGTATGAACGCATGGCGGGGAGCGCATGCCCCCTACACTCCCCGCTCTCGGTAGGAAATCTGGACACTTACGTACAACTAGGCCTTACAGCCGCAGACGTAGTCATAGCGGGGCTTCCCCCACCGCAACACATAAACAACATGGCTATCTCCGCCTCTATGGCGGAGATATGACCATCATAAAATATGGGTCTGCCCCTTTTGCGTATTGGCTGGCGTAGGTAACAAAGTTACTTACGACTGCCTGTACGCACATGTAAGAAGAATGTGTGCATGTGCACAAGTTAGATGACAAAGGAATTACGCACACGCATAATTTCCCTGTCGGCCGTACTTGTGGATCTATGCCAACATCTTGATTTTTCCTTATAGAATTTTTAGTAAACCTACCAGATAGTTCTTAGATCTACCATAACCCCTGTCAATATGAACATATGAACTACTAATCCATCCAATATTATGCATACTGAATATAGGCTGAATGCTTTATTATATAATATAATAATATTTTATGTGAGACTGCAAAAAAGGTTCTTATTGTTACAGTGCTATTAGAATCCTTTCTCAGTTTTAAATATTTGGTTAAGTTTTTTTTTAAACCATATATATATATATATCCTTTAAAGGCAACTGTATTCTCCACCTGCCATCAGGTTACAGAACAGGTGCAAAATAGGTCAGCCAAAGAAACCTTAACTTTTATGTCCGGGTGACATTGCTTTCCATTGTTAAAGTGTCAGTAATTGTTTATTTAAACATTGCTTCATAGAATCTCTTAAACTGTCACTCAGGTTTCTCATAAACATGAGCCACGGCACCTGTAAAAACACCTAGACTAACAATAAAAACATATCTAACACAAACTAATATTTACATTAGATTGTTGATAGATATGATTAAAAAGTGACGGGTATCTCCTCAATGTACGTCACATTATTTCACCAAACGCGGACACATAAAATATGTTCCAGGATTTATCATGAGTAATATCCATTCCAGAAGTCTGCAGAGTAAAAGGCTGATACCGATGACCTTTAAACATTGCCCAAGATAAGGTTATTTTCTGAGTTCCTGATATAGATAACTTGCTCTCCATGTGTAAATATTGTGCAATTAAATATGGTAATCACTTCCCCAGTTTTTCCTCCCATGGTTGATCAAAAGGGAGTGAAGGATTAAGCACAGATGAACCATAAAACAAGGACACCCATAAAAATGCAATGCGGCCGGAGCTCTGCATACAGCCCAATTACTTTTTCAACATAGCGTTTGGGTTGAGTTCCCAAGTGAATGTTCCTTATTTAAGTCAATTTACAGTAAAGGTTTGTACTGATCCAGACCATTTGAGCAAGAATAAGTATGAAAGTTAAGGCGGCCCCTGGTGGTCTAAGGCTCTTCCATGCAAGTGGAAGCAGCAAAAACCACAAGGCACTGATGTTAGGATAGTGCAGCCCAAATAGGAGATTGAGAGATCACCCCATTTGTTGTTTGCACTGCCAGCAACACAGGCACAGGATGTCACAGACAAGCATAATCTTGCCAGATGTGTCCAAGTGACTTAAATCTAGTTATAACCCCACCCACTCTCCATACAACTAGAGGACATCAGCATTGCTGTCAACATTGCTCAGCACTTTAGAACTCTTAAGTGCTGAGTGGCTATAAACACTTTAATAGAAGCTGACAGATTAACACTGTTGCTCCTACTGGCTGACAGTGAGAGGTGGGAACGAGGAGTGATAGACCTTACCCACTAATGGTGTCTATGCTGCCACTAACCAGGGATTACATATTTCTTGTAACCTTTATACTGGAGATGTGAAGTGTCTGTATAATTAATGATAGAGTAAATGAAACATGCATAGAGATTGTCACGCTCAGTGGCAGACACCACCGCACTTACCATGTCAGGAGCCGTCTGTTAGCGGCTCTCCCACGTCATACCCGCTTTCCAGCCCTCAAGAGGTGCCACTCCCAATAGTGGCAGTCTCCTTCACAGTCTGCATTGCAGCATGTATGCAGCTTAGTGTCTGAGATTAGGCATCTGCACCACTATCCTTTGGTGCATGGGCGTTGCCATCTTGCCTCCTGTCATGTGATTCCCAGCAGCCACTCAGATACTCCTCTGCAGCACACATGATCCCTCCAGTCAATCTGTGCACTGGATGGGCTATTTAAACCTTGTGCACAGTCCATGCATTGCCAGAACAACTTGTTCTTTCTAGGTGCCTGACTGTCCTGGTCCTGGTCCTGACTCTGCTCTTGATCCTACAATCCGGTTCCAGTTTGATCCTTCAATCTGGTTCCAGCTGATCCTGCAATCCGGTTCCAAACTGACCCTGCAATCCGGTTCCAAACTGACCCTGAAATCCGGTTCCAAGCTTACCCTGCAATCCGGTTCCAAGCTTGCCCTACAATCCAGCTACCAGCTCAGCTTCTGACAAGTAAGCCTATTGAACCTTGCATTCCTTCACCTGTTCCAGTCCGGCATAATCTGCCAAGATTTATTGGACTTTGTTTTACTTTGCTTACATGTTCCAGTCCGGCACAGTCCGGTCCTGCCAAGATTCATTGGACTTTGTATTACTTTGCTTACCTGTTCCAGTCCGGCCCCGCCAAGATTCATTAGACTTTGTATTACTTTGCCTACCTGTTCCAGTCCGGCATAGTCCAGTCCCATCTTTATTATCATTTGCATTTGCTTATCATTTGTACTTATGAACTTTCATGAGCAAACTATATATTAAACCTGCAAGCTTCCATTTCAAACCTTCATCTATTTCTTCCCCTGGAGCCTGTGACAGGTCCCAGAAACCCGGAAGCCATGAAAGTTTGTTCTGGCCCGATGGATCCAACCAGGGAAAACCCTCAAGGGACAATGCCCACGCTGGATGATAGACATGGGCAGCAGGAAGCTACCAGTGGGCAGGTGGTAACCTGTTTGCATGAACTGGCTAACCAAGTTGATACCTTTCAGCATGCTGTTCTGCACCAGAATCGTTCTTTGTCAGCGGATGGTACTTCTGCTTCAAATTACTCAAGGATTCCTCTGTTCACTCCGGCTAAATATAATGGTGATCCAAAATTATGTCGGGTTTCCTTAACCTTTGTCTTCTGCACTTTGAACTCCAATCTGACAATTTTCATTCTGATAAAATCAAAGTGGCCTATATCATCTCATTGCTTTCTGGACAAGCTTTGAATTGTGTGTCACCTCTCATTGAAAAAAAGGACCTAATTTTGTCCAATCTATCAGACTTTTTGGACACTTTTCGAGTTGTCTTTGATATTCCAGGACGCTCCTCCTCTGCTGCTATGGACATCCTACGTCTCCGCCAATGGGACTTAACTGTAGGACAATTTGTTGTCCACTTCCGGACACTCTCCTCAGAGTTGACATGGAGTGAGGATGCGCTCAGTTACCTGCTTCTCTCAATGAGTTGTTCTCCACCTGCATACAGGTGGGTGTCCACCATTGAGAAAGAGCTTCAGAGAGAAGGAAGACTACGTGTCCAAAAACGTCCGTGACTCCTCGCCCGAGGAATACGTTCCCACCTCCAGAAGAACCGATGCAGCTTGGGAGGTCCTGGCTCTCTGTCCAAGAGTGTCAAAGAAGAGCGAAGGACAATTTGTTTTTTTACTGTGGTAAGCCAGGTCACTTTTGTCTTCAATGCTCTAAACGCCTGGGAAACGGGCGCTTCTAACTAGGATTGAGGAGACTAAGTTAGGGGTGCCACAACGCTCATCCACATCTAAAGACTGCTCTCTACCCACTACTCTAGTCTTTAACTCTGTACAGACCGCACTGACTGCCATCCTTGACTCAGGAATCTCTGATAATTTCATTACCATGCAAGCAGTGGAATCACTAGGTGTCCCAACTGAAAAGATCACCACTCCCACCTATCTCACGGCTGATTCCTGGCGGTACTATTACCCACCGAACTGTACCTGTGAAATTCTGAGTAGGAATTCTTCATGTGGAGACCATCCAGTTCCTCGTGTTGCCTAAATCCATCATTCTGGGGTTGCCTTGGCTTCAGTGGCACAACCCCCACATAGACTGGTCTACCTCTCAAGTTGTTTGCTGGGGAGAAACCTGCTTTCAGCATTGTCTTGTCCATGTACTCCCACAGCTCCACACCAAGTCAGACCCCTCTTCTGCTATTCCTGTTCAGTACCAGGACTACCAGGATGTCTTTAGCAAACAATCTGCTGAGACACTACCACCTCATCGACCCTGGGATTTTCCTATAGACCTTATACCCGGATCTACACCTCCGAGGAGTAGGACGTACCCATTATCCCTACCCGAGACCCAAGCTATGACGTACTATATTCGAGCAAACCTCTCCCAAGGCTTTATTCGTCCCTCTACGTCACCGGTGGGTGCCGGGTTTTTTTCATAAAAAAAAAAAAAAAGATGGCAGACTCCGACCTTGTATAGACTACCGCGGTTTGAATGCCATCACGATTAATAATGCTCCCACCGTCTTCCAGGAATTTGTCAATGAGATCTTCCGGGATCTTCTGAACACCACGTTGGTTGTATATCTCGATGGCATCTTGATCTTCTCTAAAGACCTTGTTACCCATCGCGCCCAGGTGAAAGAAGTCCTGTCTCGCCTACGAAAAACCACCTATTCTGCAAGTTAGAGATGTGTACCTTCGAAAACCAGCCTCATTCTCTTCCTAGGCTTCATCTTGTCTGGCACCCAGATCCAGATGAACCCTGCTAAGGTCCAAGCCATACTCGATTGGCCACAACCCACCACCATGAGAGGAATTTAAAGATTTATTGGATTTGCAAATTTTTATAGACGCTTTGTCCGGGGCTATTCAACTATCATTGTTCCAATTACATCTTTGACTCACAAAGGTTCCAACCCTGCAAAGTGGCCTATCGAGAGTCAACAGGCCTTTCACCGTTTAAAGGAAGCCTTCGTCACAGCCCCGGTACCCATGCAACCTGACTTCTCCCAGCCTTTCTTGCTTGAGGTAGACACCTCATCCGAGGAAACGGAGCAGTTCTATCACAAAGATTTTCAGATGGCCAAATACATCCGTGTGGGTACTTTTCCAAGAAATTTCTTTCCGCTGAAAGAAATTATGCTATTGGCGAAGAGGAGTTTCTCGCCATGAAATTAGCTTTGGAGGAGTGGTGCTACCTTCTCGAGGGTGCAACTAACCCTATCACAGTATTTACCGACCACAAAAACCTTTTTTATTTCAAGACAGCCCACTATATTAATCCCCGTCAAGCCCGGTGGTCTCTTTTCTTCTCATGTTTCAACCTACAGCTACGATTTGGTCCGGGATCAAGAAACCAAAAGGCGGATGCCTTGTCTAGACTATTTTGCCCAGAGGATGCTAAAGAAAGAGAGGATCGCTTTATCCTGGATCCTGTCAGGGTCGCTACCACTAAGTCCATTCCGGTTGGAAAGACATTCATCCCTCCTGCTCTTAGGAAGAGACTCTTGTGCTGGGCTCATGCCTTCAAATTTGCTGGACACGTTGGTATCACCGAGACTCTAGCCTTCATTTCTCGTGACTACTGGTGGCCATCTCTTCACGAGGACGTGAAAGCCTTTGTGAATGCCTGCACCCATTGTGCCCAACACAAAACACCCCGGAAAGCACCCTTGGGTGCCTTACAGCCTTTGTCAACTCCAAGATCCCCATGGATTCACTTGTCAATGGACTTTGTCGATCTACCCCTTTGTAAACAGTACAACACCATCTGGGTCATTGTAGATCGGTTCTCGAAGATGGCCCATTTCATACCCCTCAAGGGATTACCCTCAGCTCCATATCTAGCCCAGATTTTTATTTCTCATGTCTTTCGACTTCACGGATGCCCTGAGGAGATCGTATCAGACAGAGAAGTCCAATTCACTGCTTGTTTCTGGCGAGCTTTATGTAAAAGTCTCCAAGTTAACCTCAAATTCTCGTCCGCCTATCATCCACAGACAAATGGACAGACGGAGCGCATTAATCAAGACCTAGAGACTTTTATCCACCTATACGTTTCTTCATCCCAGGATGATTGGGTAAACCTTTTGCCATGGGTGGAGTTTTCGCACAACCATCACTACCACGAATCCTCGTACAACACCCCATTCAAAATATTGTATGGATACCATCCTAGAGTACCACCCTTTTCCCTTCTTCCAGCCGCTTCTGTACCTGCTTCTGTGACCTCACTGGAAGAATTTGCGACCATCTGAAAGAGGGTTAGAAATGCACTTTTAAAAGCTTCCAAAAGGTACAAAATTCATGTGAATCGCAAACGGAGAGCTATTCCTCCTCTGCGTCCAGGAGATGAAGTGTGGTTTTCTTCCAAGATCCTCCATCTCAAGGTGCCCACCATGAAGTTTGCTCCTAGATTCCTCGGACCCTTTAAGATTAGCAAGGTCATAAATCCGGTGGCCTACTAGTTGGATCTTCGTCCCTATCTTTGAATTCCAAACTCATTTCACATCTCTCTGCTCAAGCCTCTAGTAATCAACAGGTTGCCAGCTTGACCCTGCAATCCGGTGCCAGCTTGACCTTGCAATCCGGTGCCAGCTCGAACCTGCAATCCGGTCCCAGCTTGACCCTGCAATCCGGTCCCAGCTTGACCCTGCAATCCGGTTCCAGCTTGATCCTGCAATCCGCTTCCAAGTTTACCCTGCAATCCACTTCCAAGCTTGTCCTGCAATCCAGCTACCGGCTCAGCTTCTGACAAGTAAGCCTATAGAACCTTGCATTCCCTCACCTATCTAGTCCAGCATAGTCTGGTCCTGCCAAGATTCATTGGACTTTGTATTACTTTGCCTACCTGTTCCAGTCTGGCATAGTCCGGTGCCATCTTTATTATCATTTGCATTTGCTTATCATTTGTATTTATGAACTTTCATGAGCAAACTATATATTAAACCTGCAAGCTTCCATTTCAAACCTGCTCATCTATTTCTTCCCCTGGAGCACATGACAGGTCCCAGAGACCCTGAAGCCATGACAGAGATGGAAAGAGTAGGGTGAGAAAACTACACAGGTGCTCTTATTATTCAGTCTGTCAAATTCTAATAATTTGGGCTTATAGAACCATTGGTGGTTAATATATAGATATTCTTACAAGTGTGAAAATTTGCAGGATTTACAAAAAGGGATTTGCAAATGTTTAATTCAAATTACAGAAAGTTGTTCCAAAAGTAGGTCCCTTACATTCCTTATCCATAAATATGAATAGATGCAAAGACACAATTTTGACCTACAAAGTTTGAATTTTCTTGATGTAGAATGACACAAACGTCACAGTGCTTATAAACAATCCAATATAACTCTACACACATCTATACCTAGAGTAGGTAAAATAGTTTTATCCTATATAGAGTGTGTAGAGTGGGGACAGTCACCTTTTCTGATAATGGGCTCTGAAATATAGGGGCGGAGCTTGAAGACCTGATGTGTGCAAAACATGTCCTGAAGCCACACACCCTGTCTATCAATGTATTTTTCTGTAGGGTAATGTAGTAGGTTGACATGGAACGTACAAATCAGTAAAACTAGCGCTAGATAGACAGAAGCAGAATTAAGGCTGATATTAAAATGTTTTAAATAGTTCATAAATTGGTCAGCTCACAGTTTTTTATGGACTGGTCAGCTCACAGTTTATTATGGATTCCTAAGCTCTGAAAGTTCCCAGCACCAATGTCTTAAAAGGATGGAGATAACTTAGTTTAATAGGTGAGGGGGGAAAAAACGTCCAGAAACCTTCTGATCTTCAGTACACCTTGGGTCAGGTTTATCAATCTGCGTGTTTGGAAAAGTGGAGATGCTGCCCATAGCAACCAATCAGATTTTTGTTGACATTCTCTAGTATGTAATAGGAAAGGAAGAGCTAGAATTTGATTTGTTACTATCTGCAACATTTACACTTTTCTAAACCCGCAGCTTAGTAAATATGGCCCCTTGTGTGGATCACTAAGGTTTTATTGAAAAGTAAATTAAAAAGTAAATATACTCACAAAAGCATTTGACATTCGCAATGGAAATGTCAATATGTGCATGCAGTGATACAAGGTATAGCTGATCTTTAGCTCCTGGATCCTTGAAGCATATGTTGATGTTTGCAATGATACAGCTATACTGAAGATGGGGTTTAATAAAAGGTTTACGCAATAGTAACCAGGCCTTCATTTTGTGTGTTCCTATAATGTAGTAAGTTGGCATGCAAATAGTGAATGCGTCAAAAAAAGATTTAGGCCAGTATTCAGAGTACCGGACGTATAACATATGCGTCCGGTGTTTAGCGATTTTTACTACTGCGCATGCGTAATAATTTTTTACCGTAATCTACATATCTTTTTCTTACGTAGATTGCGTAAATGCGGTCTTTCAGACCGTATTTACGCAATCTATGTAAGAAAAAGATACGTCGATTATGGTAAAAAATTACTAAGCTTGCGCAGTAGTAAAAATCGCTAAACACCGGACGTATATGTTATATGTCCGGTACTCTGAATATGGGCCTAAATCTTTTTTTGACGCATTCACTATTTGCATGCCAACTTACTACATTATAGGAACACACAAAATGAAGGCCTGGTTACTATTGCGTAAACCTTTTATTAAACCCCATCTTCAGTATAGCTGTACTCTGAATACGGGCCGTAGTATGCAAATGTACTTTACCACATCTGTAAGTTTCTGGAGCTGGTAAAGTCATCCATTCTGGATTTAGATTTATACAACTTCGTCTTGACAGTCTTATTAAGGCAAGCGCTAAATCCAACAATTCACACATTATTTTCAGGCTTCATTAGTTTACAATAACAACTAAAGCTATGCAATGTTCTCAAAATGGCCAAGCTAAATTACTTAAAACTAATTAATACAGTCTAACAAAGCTTGGATCCAATACAAAGAACTTTGTTGTTTTATAGTGGCAATAATAAATTAAATTTAGTTGGAAAATAATTAATTCTTTCTTTGAAAAGCTTAATTCTAGGCAGAAGGTAAAGTAAATTTGTTTGTCCTGAAAACTTTCTCACTTTGGCAAAACTAAGCAGCAATTAATGACTTAAATGGTCCTGCAGGGTCTCCTTGACTCCTCCATTTAAGTCGAGTGGTGCTTAATTTTGCCAAGTATATATATCATTCTGTTCTGTTTTTTCAAAGAGGCAACAAAATGCCCTTAATCACTGTCCCCTCTGGCTGGAGTGCCATTCTGGTGCCTTTACAGTAGCCAAACTAGGTAATCAGCCATTCTCTGAAAGTACACCTGGACACAAAAAGCACTGGGGGCTCTATAGTGGGGGAATAATGAACTGGGGGAGATGTCTGTGGGGTGTTTTCCTACAACAAGGCAATTTTTCAATTTATAGCATTAGGTTTGTACCGGCACCTTTCTTATACAAGAACAATATTGTGTGTGTGTGTGTGTGAGACGCATTTGAAAAGGTAGCTGCATTGTGAAGGGGGAATACATTGAGGGACACAGTGGAAGTTTTACTATAGAAGGTGTACTGTCAGAATTCCTTACAAGCAAAGAAACAGGCTTCCCTTCCCCCAAGAAAGTATAGATAC
>WWET01003091.1:116621-141783 GCA_011038615.1 Limnodynastes dumerilii | reverse complement strand
TATATATCACAAAAATACAATAAAGTGAAGCAAGCACAGAACACAAGGCAAAATGCAAGGTTTCAAGCTTGGCAGATCAGGGAGGAGGGGATAGGGCGCAGTGAGAGGTTGAGAGGGAGGACATAAGGAGGGTGAAGGAAGTGGACTGCTGTTGTGAGCAGAGAAGAGGTAGAAGGAAGGAAAATAAGGGATAGATGTAGGATGCAGTGAGGATGTTAAGTGGAGGAGGGGGTAGGCTAGCCTGAACAGGTGTGTTTTGAGTAAGCAATTGAAGACCTGCAATGTGGGGGAGAGTCTGACTGAAGAAGGGAGGTCATTCCAGTGCAGAGGTGCAGCACGAGAAAAGTCCTGGACACAGGCGTGAGATGTGGTGATCAGTAGGGAGGTCAGACAAAAAAATATTTAAGTTTATAAATGAAAGGCAAAAAACTAATGAAGAGCTGTCGTAGATCATCCTAACAATTATTTTTGATTGATGTATACATGGACTAAACCATGTTGATTTCAGGGGAGTCATATTTCATCTGTTGCAAACAGTATTAGAGTTGAGAGGTGATGTTTCCTATCACAAGGCTAAATAACAGTGTGATAGTAAAGCTTGTCGGTATCAGTGTGCAGTAAGCAATTCAAAGATATATCCCTGCATGCAAAGAATACAATTAACTTGACTATCCCTGCAATCAACATGGTTTATCCCAGGATTAACTAATTTCAAGCACTTACTTAAGTATGGATCCAGCCCAAAGTAAGTAATTACATGTCCTTTTACTGAGAAGCAGCACTTAACAGAACTGTCAAAGTTGAAAATTGACAAATCAGTGGGCCCACATGGGATACATCCTAGGGTACTAAAATAACTTATGCAGGTGCTGTTAAAACGATTAACAAAATTATTAAACCAGTCACTAGTAACAGGAGTAATTCCAGATGAACGAAAAATGTATTAAAAAGTCGAAAGTTGGGAAGAAGTTGCATGGATACAATCTTGGTTTCAGGATAGACAACAGAGGGTTGTAGTAAATGGAATCTCTTCTGGCAATGGAAAGGTTACCTGTGGAGTTCAATCTGTACTTGGACTATTTAATAACACTGCTGGTGACATTACACATGGTATTAAGAGGAAAATATGCCTTTTTGCAGATGGCAGAAAGATATATCACAGGGTAGATACATCATGAGAGGTAAAAAAAAATGATTGATGATCTAGGTAGACTGGAAAAATTATCAAGAGTGTGGTTTAATAATTTAATGCCAAAAAATACTAAATCATATACTTGGTCCTTAACATCATTACATTAGAAGCAGGGGCATTTTAAGAAGTGAGGGGGCCCTTGTGCAGGATTTGTACATGCCCCCCCTTACCCTGAGACAGGACTGTCCCGATTTGCGGACCTCAATAAGGGCGGGGCCGAATGGACGATAACTTTTAAGCCCCATCCCTTTTTCGGCCTGCTAATCGGGACAGTCCCACCGCAGGGGAAGGGGGGCTCATACGCCATCTATTTATTCCCTCCGGGAGATCTTGGAGGGAAGAAATAGATTGCCTAATGGGCCCCCTTTCCCTGCCAACACTGATATATGGACTTGGGTGCAGCATGAATACCACAGGGCCCCCTGTTCTGAGGGGCCCATGTGCACTGAACACCCTACACCCATTATAGATACACCTATGATTAGAAGCTACTGAGGAGGAATTAAATCTAGGAATCATTATTTTATGTGACTTACGGTCACCAAGCAATGTAGAAAAACAATAAGAGAAGCAAGTCAGATGCTTGATTGTATAGGAAGAGGAATTATTAGCAGAAAATAAGAAGTAGAAATGCCACTCTGTAGGTCTCTGGTACGGCCTCATCTGATATGCTGTGTTTGGTTTTGGAGGCCATATCTCCAGAAGGTCATAAAGACATTACAGACAAAGAATAGCATTGAGTAGAGGAAGGAGAGCGTGGGTTGGTGGGGTGGGTGAGATATAATATAGGTTATTATATTATATTATAGGTTAATGCAAACAGATGCATGAAAGGCAAGGGCATCTTTTAAATGTATTACGTGGTACGTGATTAGCACTACTATGAGTTTGATTCCTGGACAAGGCCTTAACTTTGTGGTGTTCTCTTATTAGTTTCCTCCTATAATCCAAAAATATAAAACGTGAGAAAAAAGGCAGATAAGAGGCACATGGTCCCTCCAGTCTGCCCAGTTGTTTATTTAAAACTATACTGACCCTAAATCCTATTTTACCCTTAGTTTCAGACATACGTGCGCCTTACAGGGTCATTATGGCCGTTCTCGGAGCAGGGAGTGCATGCCCCCTGCACTCTCCGCTTTCGGTAGTAAATCTGGACCCTTATGTGTCCAGATTCCTACCTTAACTTTTACGATCACGTATGCAGCCTTACTGCCTTCCCCCGCCCCGTGCTCTGTACGGCGGAGATACGTCATGCATACGCTGACACCTACAGCGGCACAACCTTCAAATAAGGGGAATTACGTACGAGCAGTATGAGTAGTGAGTAGGGAACTGGAAGTGTGGCGAATTCTATGTTTCTATGAGCTAGCACTGTAGAACATTTAGTATGCTTGTGATAAATTTAAGGATATCCTAAATCTTAAACCAAACTGAGAGTCAAATAGGGTCTAGGGTTAATATGAATTAAAAAATAAATTAGGCAGAATGGATGGGTCAAGTGGCTCTTATTTGCCTTCATGTTCTTTATTATCTAATAATGATGGATTTTAAAGAAGGTTTATAGTAGATTTGTTTCTCTTTATGCCACCGTATATTTTTTACTAGCTTAGTAGCACAAAATTGTAACCTGATTGGGCTATTTTCCCATGGGAGTTGGCAGATGTCTGGATGGTGGTATGTTCCTTTTCAACATGTGCACAAATCCTATAAGAAGCAACATGGGCAGCTGCATCGGCCTTTTCTAATTTTTTACAGGGCCCATCTCAGCCTCTCTAATAATATGCTTTGCATAGATATATAGATTTGGAGAACAGTCTCCTGTACTGGAAAGCAACACATTTAAACTATTTGTTTTCTGTGTTATTGTAATGGACCTGATTGTGCTCCACTAAGTTACTAAAATCTTCCCATATCTTTCCTCATATGTGTTACTTCTAAGGATTTCTTAGACCCATTTTATCTTTTTAAAGTTCTTTTTGATTAATCTGTTGGTTAGAAATAATAACTAACACACTTACGTATTCATTTTAGTCTTAATAGTCCTAATTGGTTTTGTAAACGCAAATTAATTTTGTAAACCAATAAACACAGTTCCAGGATTTATTTTATTTTAGCAAATGGTTTTCCGTGTTGTAAGTATTAGTGAAAAGACTGAATTTGTCTATAGCCTTTGTATGTATATAATGATGTACTCAGAGCTTGAAGTGGGGTGGTAAACGGGGGGTATGACATACCATTACTTCTCCCACTGATTTAATTGAAAGACTATAAATTTTCATTCACTACAATAATTTCCATGTTTCCATACCGCCACTTCTAAATGTCCATACCACCACTTCTAATTGTCCATACCGCCATTTCTAATTGTCCATACTGCCACTTCTAAATGTCCTTACCGCCATTTCTAATTGCCCATACTGCCACTTCTGATTCTCCATACCACCACTTCTAATTGTCCATACTGTCACTTCTAATTGTCCATACCGCCACTTCTAAATGTCCTTACTGCCATTTCTAATTGTCCATACCATCACTTCTAATTGTCCATACCGCCACTTCTAATTGTACATGCCGTCACTTCTAATTGTCCATTCCACCACTTCTAATTGTCCATACCGCCACTTCTAAATTTCCACTTCAACCACTGGATGTAATTCTTTTATTCATCTTCTCTAGGACTCACAGAATCTTCTGATGGATTTGTCCCAAATTCAGATGTTCCCAGTATTAATTTAAAATCAGGTAAATTTATCCAGAAAATGTAATTGTTTGCACATTTCTATGTTTATGTGACTTATGTAAAATGAACTACTGGTAATGTCATTTAGTCAGCATTGAGTGAACTCTGCATACTTAAACTCACATATCACACCATATACCAGTACTGATCACCATGACAACAAGAACTAATTTGGCAATGAAACAGGTTACATCACAATTTTAGATGTATCATTGCCGAAACTGTAACAAAAAAAAAAAACACAGTTAAAATATATATATTTCCTTATCTTGTCATAGCTCCTGCTTCCACTTGCTCTGTTCATGCTTCTTTCTATGCTTTCTTCTTCGCTTTGTCCATGCTTTCTTCTCCACTCTATCCATGCTCTCTCCTCTACTCCGTTCATTCACCTCTGCTTCTTCCATGTTTTTTCTTCCACTTTGTCCATGCTGTTTTCTCTGCACTATCCATTCTCTCTCATCTGCTCTGTCCATGCTCTCTCCTCTGCTCTATCCATGCTCTCTCCTCTGCTCTGTCCATGCTTTCTCCTCTGCTCTGTCCATGCTCTCTCCTCTGCTCTGTTTATGCTCTCTCCTCCACACCATCCATGCTCTCTCCTCGGCTCTGTCCATGCTTTCTCCTCTGCTCTATTCATGCTCTCTCCTCTGCTCTTTCCATGCTCTCTCCTCTGCTCTATCCGAGCTCTCTTCTCTGCTCTGGCTTTGCTCTCTCCTCCACTCTGTCCATGCTCTATCCTCTTCTCTGTCTATGCTCTCTCCTCTGCACAGTCCATGCTCTCTCCTCCATTCTGTCCATGCTTTCTCCTCTGCCCTATCCATTCCTTCTCCTCCGCCCCATCCATGCTCTCTCCTCCACTCTGTCCATGCTTTCTCCTCTGCCCTACCCATTCTCTTTTCCCTCTGCCCCATGCATTTACTCTCCTCTGCTCTGTCCATGCTCTCTGCACTGCTCTGTCCATGCTCTCTCTTCCACTTTGCTATGCTGTTTTCTGAACACTATCCATGTTCTCTCATTCGCTCTGTCCATGCTTTCTCATCTGCTCTGTCCAAGCTCTCTCATCCACTCTGTCCATGCTCTATCCTCCACTTCGTCCATGCTATCTACTCTGCTCTCTGTGCATGCTTTCTCCTCTGCCCCATCCATTCCCTCTCTTCTGCTCCATCCATGCTCTCTCTTCCACTCTGATCATGCTCTGTCTTCTGCTCTGTTCCTACTCTTTCTTCCACTCTGTTCATGCTCTCTCCTTTACTTTGTCCATACTTTGTCCTCTGCTCTGTCCTCTGCTCTCTGTCCATGCTTTCTCCTCTGCCCCATCCATTCTCTCTCCTCTGCTCCATCCATGTTCTCTCCACTGTTCTGTCCATGCTTTCTCCTCTGCTCTATGTCCATGCTTTCTCCTCTGCCCCATCCATTCCCCCTATTTCACTTTGACCATGCTCTCTCCTCTGCTATGTCCACACTCTCTGCACTGCTCTATCCATGTTTCTTTGTCTGCTCTGTCCATACTTACTGCTCAGGAAATGTGCTGATCAGTTAATACTGCCGGCATGTTACCTATTGGTTATCTAAACGTTGAACTTAACGTTCAAAAACCTGTATTATACAAATTTAAGACTAAGAGATAATAGTTGGAATTTTTTTTTTATCTCATTCCCAATGTAGTTTAATTTACTTACATACACTAAGACATTTTAAGACATTGATCACTTAAAAAACGAAAAGCAAACAGTAAAAGTAAATTGAAAGTATGGAGTAGAGCATTTCCTACCAGTTAGAAGTGGAGGCATCAGAAATATTTGATTTTAAAACTTGTATCTCTAATACCCCATTCAGATTACCAGCCCTGCAAATCCCCGGGGTTTTCAAGCCCTGCGGATTTGCAGGGACATGCCGGGCTGCCCATTTACACAGACAGCGGTGACTAAGACCTGGCTAGAGAGAGCCGGGGTTTGCGTTCAGATTGCTAGAAAAAGCTTTTTAGCTGGTAATCTGAATGGGGTATTAGTTTTATTTGGATCACCAATTTGATAACTAAGGGCTGGATCCACACTTACTCCCAATAACCCACTTATGCACACGAGGTGCATACGTGGGTTGACTTGACTGGCATACTCCCTCCAATGTTAAGAACGTAACACTAACATACCTAGCATCTTACGGAACTTAGTTCTGTATGATGCCATTTCAATAGAAATGGGCTGAGCTTCCCCTCTGCTCGCCAATGTGGGTTGGGGGAAGCATGGTAATTGTACAGTGCGGGTGGGTTTTGTCTTTTATGAGCAGATCAGCGGTCGCATGGACCGCTGATCTACACATTTAATTTAAGGCAGGCTTATGGCAGCGTAACTGAGAGGGGAGGGACAAGGGGAGTTCACTCTCCTCTCTCGTTCGTACTGCCAAAGCCCCCACACATAAGGAAAGCGTGCGGGGGTCTAGATCCGGTCTTAAATTTGAATAATTATCAAAAATATATTTTAACTGTGGTGCATTACTATTACCTCTCGGTGCTATTAAACTTACCTTGATTACCAACTACTATGGCACCCCTATTGGAGTATTGGGGATTGCAGGGTGCTAAAGGCAGCGTGAGCTAGTGTGGGGATGTTGCTAGGCAGCAGCCAGAAGACAGCCAGCTGGTGCTCAGGGGCGGTTGCCTGGGCAACAGTCAGCTGACAGGGGCATGTGCTTGAGTGTAAGGAGCTTCTAGAAGGATCTGGGAAAAGTTGGTTAGATAAGGCAGTTGGTGTGGTGCTGGGCAGTTGGAGTGAGGGGTCAGTTGGTGTGTGGAGATGGTGAAGGAAAGTAGTGTGTGAGGGAGACCATCGGAGGTGCCGACAGGGGAAGAAACTGTGGCAATAATGGGGTGAGCTGTGGAGAGAGGTGACAGAGTGGAGGCAGTTGTACTGTGAGGGGAGATGGAAAAAGAAGGTCATGTGGTGAGAGAAAATATCAGGGAAGCAGTGTGGTGATAGCAGAGAAATGACAAGTGAGAGACGGAGCTTGTAATAGATGGAAGCCTGAAAGAGTGGTGCTAGAGCTGATAGAGCTGAAGCCTTGCAGGAGAGCAACGGAGCCTAGAGAGTGGTGCCAGAGGTGACAACTAAAACGGCAGTACAGAGCAACAGGCAGCAAGACAAAAGAGAGCCGTGGGAGACTGTGACAGGGTCTGAGATAGCGTAACGAGGGAAAGGGCTGAGAGAAAGACAGAGCAACTGTTCAGGAGATTTTTCAAACCACATTGAACAGGTAGCGGTGAACGGATAGAGAATCACTGAGGGAGAAAGAAGGTGTAAAAGAGGCGACGCCAGACGGAACAAGTACAAAACGTATTGTTTTCCTGCATCAAGCTTACTGCTCCTCTTGCAGCATCACACTGCATAGGGCTGCTTCACGAGTGCTACAAGCCACGAGGTACTCAGTGAGATTCTCACAACCTCCGTTGGGACTATACATCATGCTGGAATGACTCAGTAACACACAGCACTGCTCCTGTAGACTCCACGAGGAGACTTACATTGGCAAACGAGGAGTACAGCGGCCGTGGTATCTGCCTCTGTCCCTTAGGCAGCGTGAGCAGTGAGAGCTAGTGTGGGGCTGTTGCTAGGCAGCAGCCAGAAGGCAGACAGCTGGTGCTCGGGGGGGGCGGTTGCCTGGGCAACAGTCAGCTGACAGGGGCATGTGCTTGAGTGTAAGGAGCTTCTAGAAGGATCTGGGAAAAGTTGGTTAGATAAGGCAGTTGGTGTGGTGCTGGGCAGTTGGAGTGAGGGGTCAGTTGGTGTGTGGAGATGGTGAAGGAAAGTAGTGTGTGAGGGAGACCATCGGAGGTGCCGACAGGGGGAAGAAGCTGTGGGCAATAATGGGGTGAGCTGTGGAGAGAGGTGACAGAGTGGAGGCAGTTGTACTGTGAGGGGAGATGGAAAAAGAAGGTCATGTGGTGAGAGAAAATATCAGGGAAGCAGTGTGGTGACAGCAGAGAAATGACAAGTGAGAGACGGAGCTTGTAATAGATGGAAGCCTGAAAGAGTGGTGCTAGAGGTGATAGAGCTGAAGCCTTGCAGGAGAGCAATGGAGCCTAGAGAGTGGCGCCAGAGGTGACAACTAAAACGGCAGCACAGAGCAACAGGCAGCAAGACGAAAGAGAGCCGTGGCAGATTGTGACAGGGTCTGAGATAGCGTAACGAGGGAGAGGGCTGAGAGAAAGACAGAGCAACTGTTCAGGAGATTTTACAAACCACATTGAAAAGGTAGCGGTGAACAGATAGAGAATTACTGAGGGAGAAAGAAGGTGGAAAAGAGACAGCGATATTAAAAGAGGGAACATCTGAGAGATTATTGTGGGGTAAAGATTACGCCTTGCAATGGGTGCTGAAGCTGTGAGAGGAGTGTGGGAGAAATAGCTGAAAGGTGAACTCTCTAATATCTATTGGGAGAAGTATATTCCACAGAAAAGACTTTTAAGTACCCTGTTCCTCCATTTCAGAAAGATTTAGGAAGTGTTATAAATTTGTATTATTAACTGCTAATGGACATTCTTCATTCATCTAAAGTTGTAAAACTGTTGTGTTAGGGGTAATTTCATTATTACATATGTATTTGTTTAGTTTAGTACTGAATTGGAGTTAATTTAGTGTAAATAATATTAGTCATACTTTCTGTCTGATATTAAGGTGTAAAGTTAGTAAACCTAAGAGTTAATAAGAAATTGTATTTTATGGCTTGATATGTGGAAATACTCAATTGTTATATTGATGCCCTTTTGTAAACCAAAGTAATTGCTATTGTTAAGAAATTGTAAACTTGTTCTCTTTACATTGCAATAAAAAAGTTTTCTGCATATTCACTTCAAAGAAAATTTTAAAAGTAAAATCATTTTTATAAAACGCTGGTGTGCAATTATTCATAGTTTTCTTACTTTGCCGACACCTCTCTGCAATCCGCCAATACCATCAATTGAACCTGTAGCCCAGGCATCACACTACCACACTTTAAGCTTGTGTAGGTTTTGTACTAAGGAGGACCAATGCTTTACTGCAAGAGAAAGAAAAATCATTTCTACAGTGGGTTTTATTTTCAAAATGCTACAGGTCCTCTCCTTAACTTGTATACACAATGACCTGTACCAAATGTTTTATCTGTATTTTTTCAGGTTCCAAAGCAAGCAATAGTATGGGTAAGTTCAGTTCATTTAGGTTGTTTAAACTTTCATTTGACCAGTTGTTGTCTTATATAATCTGCTTTATATTGTTATTAATATAAGTTTTATCATCTGTGACAATACAAAGTAAAAAGGGGGCCCATGTGAGGTCAGAGATCATTTAAAGTTAGCTCATTTCTGCCACCTGCCATCATTATTACACAAATTTGAGAAGCATTGTCATTGTCTGCACTGACTGAAGTGGCCAATATAGGGTGGATTCCGTACAACTACTTGTTCTATTGCTTATATCTGAAATCTCAAATTCTATTTACTTCTAAATGTCCGTATCCAGATTTTTTAATTTCCACTTATACTATTGGTATAAATTCAACTGTACTACAAAAAGTCAGTAATTTTATTATCATTAAGTCTCTATAAAAATATAAATAATTTATATAGTTTTTGAAGAATAATCCAATTTGTATTTTACATTAATGCCTAAATTGGATGACAAGATATTTCAAGGGTAATTATTAAATAATTAGAGATTCTCGCCAGATAGAGGTAGCAGCAAATGGATAATGATTTATATTAGTACATAATGAGATCAAAAACATATTTAAAATATTAAAAGAAACATATTGAAATTGTTCCTTTATCAGTTGATTCATTGCTGAAATAGTTTAAGTTTTGTTTCATGTGTTGAATGCCTGGGTAACTTATTAGGCATGTAAGATGTATACTGTACTTGCTTATATAGTATTTATAGAATAAAGCAAGGCAGAGCGATTATTGGTCCAGTCTTCAAAATATTGCTTTAGTGTGTGGGCAGGATGGATTTCTAAAACATCCAATCTCTCCAGAAATTCTAGGATCAGATCCATGTATTGTTTGGCTCTCCAAACTATTATCGGCAGCCAGCTTCCATTATTGAGTAGCATGTGGCTATTTTCAGTTATAGGACCTGTATCTGCACCTCCTGGCTGTAGTTGGCCCATTTGTTTAAATCCATAATTAGTGACAAGTACAGCAGTAATAAAGAGATAAAAGCTCTGAATTCTGCAAGAGATGCAGGTCTTCCATTACTATATTACTGCTATGCTTGTTGGTAATTATGGAGTCAGAAAGATGGGAGATTCCAGACAGGAGATGGAGGAGCCACACACTACTGACAGTAAATTAGTTAGTAAAGCTGCACAGGTCTGATCAGATAAGCAGTTCAGAGATTAACAGGAGGCCCATGCAAAAAGCCCCCTGTCAATCTCTGCAGACTCTCCCTCTTTAGCAAATATTATCAATCCCAGCAGGAGCTGTGTGTGCTGCCGATATATGGACATTTCTAAGGGGAAAATAGTCAAAGTTATCGGACACCTCCTGCTGTGAGTGATAATTACTTACTATGGCCTTCATTACACTGAGGCTAAGCAGTAACATGATATAATCTTGTATCTATTTCTGTTTATCTGTAGTGTTTCAGCAATACTTGTTTTCACAATCTAATGGTTAGTGTCTACATCCAAGATTACTCTAATATAATAGTATCACTTTCTCGTTTGTCAAAGAAAATCAATTATAATTGTGTCAAAAAATAATATTTTCCCTTTTTTTCTTTCATTTAAAATATATGTAGTTATTCCTTATTAATTATGAATTATTTATTAAAATATTCAAGTATAAAATTAAAGTGGTCAGTCAATAAGCTAATAGCACTAAAGCAATATAAATTGAATATGTAGAGCACTGCAGCCATATACACTTTTTTGGATGACCAATTTATTTATTATCAGGTTTTTATATAGCACTTTACAGAGAATACTTTACATTCACCCAGTCTCTGCCTGATTAGAGCTACATACTAAGCTCCCTAACACAGACACACAGACAGTAGGATTAATTTATTCAGCAGTCAATTAACCTACCAGCATGTTTTTGGAGTGTGGGAGGAAACCCACACAGACACGGGGAGGACATATAAACTCCAAACAGATAAGGCTAATCATGACCTCAGCGCTGTGAGACATAAATGCTACTCAATGAGCCACCATACTTCCCATACACATGTTTCATAAAGAATTCTACGGTTCAGCTTCTGCTGTGTATAGATAATAGATATAATAAATATACTGTTTACTTTTTTACATTTTTACAGTCACTACAGATCCAGGGGCAGAATATGATTCTACTGACAGTAAGTTGGGACTAATATTATTCTATCTTCCATGTGGTTTTCTATTAAAGCTAATAAGTCCATCAGGTGTCACAGAAAATTACCTTCTTCCTTCACTGCGCAGAAAAGCTTTGACCAGGGATTGATAATATCATTGCCAAAATAAAACATTCTAAGAGCATTGGTTTCTCTTATCTCCTGCATGTGCCTGGGAATGGCACATGGATGAGGAACCCAGACGGGAAGATCACTGCCTATGCGCCAGACAGTACAATGTACCATCTATAATTGCAGTAGATCCAACAAACAGCTAAACAATAAAAATAAAGTATATCAAAAATAGCAAATAGTAAAACTAAATCAACTCTGCATATCACAAATGGATCACAGTGTTTTTTTTATTTTCAGAATACTATTTTGTTGGTCTTGGCGTGGGCCCTTTTTAAGTTGAAAATTAACAGTCTAAAGAAATAGAAATTTGAAAGAAAACAACATAGGGGTTGTAGTTCTATTATTTTACCAGCGAGTCCTGCATTTAAAGCCTGAATAGATATGCTAAGAATAGAAATTATGGGCTGGATCCAGACTTAAGTAAGTGCTTGAAATTAGTTACTCCTGGGCTAAACCATGTTGATTTCAGGGGGAGTCAAGTTAATTGTATTCTTTGCATGCAGTGATATATCTTTGAATTGCTTACTGCACACATATACTAATGACCAGCTTTACTATTACACTGTTATTTAGACTTGGGATAGGAAACATCACCTCTCATCTCTAATACTGTTTGCAACAGATGAAATATGACTCCCCTGCAATCAACATGGTTTAGCCCAGGAGTAACTAATTTCAAGCACTTATTTAAGTCTGGATCCAGCCCTATGTATCTAAAGTATCTCTGAGAAAGGAACACACCTGATTGGGAGAGACTCCCATTAGACCTCAAACACAAAAAAAAAAAAAAATAGTGAAGTTGTTTGTAATAAAGTATTTCTCTACACACCAGATACAAATGTATTCCTTACAGTTGTGAATGCGTCCACAATATTTTTAACAACTGGATATCTTTTATTGATTCAGGCTGCAATAAGGGGAATTGTTCCACATGGGGTAACAACCATTTCTTCACCTTTGACAATGACCTCTATGAGTTCTCTGGATTCTGCAACTATGTCTTTGCTACTGTCTGCAACAGTGACACCCCCGAGTTCAACATCCAAGTTCAGAGATCCAGTGGAACATCCATTACCAGGATTATGATCCAAGTTGGAATCATAAATGTGGTGATTAATGGAAACACAGTGACAATAATGGAAAAGTAAGTCCGCAAAACCTGTCTTTGACTGTGTTTGGCCAAGATTTTTGTTGAATTTAGAGCACGCTCTGGTTTTAATTTTTACATATGCAATTTAAATAACTGCTTCTTTTCTATCCTTATGTTTCATTGCAAGGAAAATAAATCTGCCGTACACTACAAGTGGAATAGAAATATTCAAAAATGGAGCTATGACAAAGCTTTTTGCTAAACAAAAAGGTCTTGAGTTAATAGTGTCATGGAACAGTGACAATAATCTTATGGTAAGTAAGAGTTAAATAAATGTTTTATAAGCACCATCTCATCACTTTTAGTAGAATGGTATTACAGAGAGTGGCCTCTTCTACTTTGTTAACATTTCATAGAGGTGCAATCTAAAAACTCTGATGTTGACAAACTATAATGGTCATAAAGGAATGCATCTCTCTTTATCTTCTCTCTCAACACACACACTCTCTTTCTCCTCACTCTTCCTCATCAGTCTTGATACACACATGCTATCCCTCTGTAAATTATACCCTCTGTTCCCTTACTATCTCATCTGACTTCCTCCTTCCATATCACCAGATAACACTGGAAGGAGGAAAGGAACTCCATCACACTGCTGGTAGCTTCAGTGGGCAGGCACTCTTGTAAAGGGGCTGTGAGAGAAACCAATGTGGTTGCTCCCCTGGGCACAGGGACCAAAGTTCTGGTCACCAAAGTGACCTGGTGCCCAGGGTTTCTCAAAACCTGAAATAATTGTTATTGCCAACATTAAATGAGACTGAGGGTTTGTACACGAAAAATAAATAATCACAACTCTTGATCCCTTGATTGCTATCTATGATCGATCATCCATTGACTCAACCATAACTTCCTTTGTATTAGGCTATGAAAGAAGTAAAGAAGCAATAAGACTAATGATTGTACCTGTTATTTAGCTATGTATGGAGTTTTGAGATCTAACCTGACCTGAATTACTTAATTAATAAGATAAAAATATTTAAAGTAAGCAAAAAACACCACATAAGCCCTAGAGCTAAAGATGCTTTTTGAGGGGAATTATGGTAGTGTAAAGGTGAGCACATAAATCTAA
Source organism: Limnodynastes dumerilii (assembly GCA_011038615.1). Taxonomy (NCBI): domain Eukaryota; kingdom Metazoa; phylum Chordata; class Amphibia; order Anura; family Limnodynastidae; genus Limnodynastes; species Limnodynastes dumerilii. The sequence goes on along the minus strand of WWET01003091.1, from coordinate 128,157 downwards.
GTTTATCCTTTGGTAACCATCCTGTCGTCTGGTAAAACTCTTATAGTACCCAAGACCTCTGTCCATTAATCTGACCCATCTCTTCCAATATTTCCTGTAAGGTCAAGAAGATACTTATGTTGAAACTTAACAAATGAGACATAGACTATTCTAAATCTTGGCTACAAACCTCCCCTCCGTTCATGGTTCTCTTTCGAGAGAAACTATTTTATCAATATAAAATGGATGGGATGGAAACTTCTCTTCAGAAAGAGTCAAAGGTTGATCATTTCTTCCAAACATGGGAAAATGTTATTATTATCCATTCTGAGGCAGTAAAAAAGAGAATATGGCATTGCTTTCGCAATACTATGTGGTTTGAACTTTGGATTCATGAAAATGAACCCCCTATTGAGATAGCAGAATTACATATAGATGGGAGGGAGACCCTGAGTTGTATTGTAAAACAAGGGTGTACCTATTTGATTGATTTGTTCAACACGTGAATGCTTGTTTAATCTAATTATATCAATGCTTGAATAATTGTATCACACATATATCTTTGATGTTTGATACTTGTTTATTTGATAAAATGCTTCAATAAGAAGATTAAAAAAAAAAAATAGAGTCATGATGACCTTCTAATTTTGCATTCAAAAGGTATGACTTTTTTGACCCTGTAAAACCACCAAGTTAGTTTGGAACAAAGGACCTGATACGTGTGACTTCTGTGCTCACAGAGATCTGTTATTCAGCATGGAAGAGGGGAGTGTACACCCCTTTCACTCCCCTCTTTTGGAAGGAGTTCTGGACACTTACGTGTCCAGTACCTTACTGTACCTTAATTTCTCTGCTTTATCACGACCACACATACACAGATCTGTGTGGAACTGCTGCCCCCGGCTCTTCATTAACATGCCTAACCCCATCTGTATGGGGGAGTTTAAGCATGCGAAAATAAAACGACGGCCCTTTCCACAAACATAGTTGAGCACGGAAGTAGTCAAGTCGCGTAACATCTCGCTGATGTTACTTGTCAAGGAAGGACTTGCGTTAGTCCCCTTAAGAACCTAAACCTGTATCAGGCCCAAAGTTTCCAAATTTAAGGCAATATAAAACCTTCTTAGTATATTCAATGAAGCTTGTAACAAAAAATAAAATGACTGGATTGTCCATAGCGTCCAATCATATTCTACTGTTCTCTAGAACAGCGATACTCAACCTTTTTTTGAAGGAGTATCAGTTGCCCACTATGGAATAATGTCAAGTATTATTATTACTGTTTATTTATCAGGCACCACAAGTGTCTGCAGTGCCATACAAAATACATCAATATACAGTACAGACATACAGAGTAGAGATGGACAGCATAGTACATAATAAAATACAATCTAAATATAAAAATATCACAAAAAATACAATAAAGTGAAGCAAGCACAGAACACAAGGCAAAATGCAAGGTAACAAGCTTTGTAGATTAGGGAGGAGGGGATAGAGCGCAGTGAGAGGTTGAGAAGGAGCCACCAGGTAGGGATCGGATAAAAGGGTAGCAGAGGGGGACAACACGATACGAAGTGAGTGGACAGTGGTGGAAGAGGGAACAACACTAGAATGGAGGGCCCTGCTCATGTGCCCTGCTCATGGAGGGCGGCTTCCTAAAGAAATGCCACCCCACACCATTACTGACCCACTGCCAAACCGGTCATGCTGGAGGATGTTGCAGACAGCAGAACGTTCTCCATGGCGCCTCCAGACTCTGTCACGTCTGTCACATGTGCTTTCATCTGTGAAGGGCACAGGGCGCCAGTGGCGAATTTGCCAATCTTGGTGTTCTCTGGCAAATTCCTCCTTGCACAAAGGCGGAGGTAGTGGTCCTGCTCCTGGGTTGTTGCCCTCCTACGCATGAAAAACTTCCATTATAAGCCATAATTGCTAACTGTAATTACAATAAAAAAATAATTAATGTGGCACCGATATCGGGACCTTTTTCATAGGGGAACATCTAATATCATTCCGTTTACATAGTGTGGATTAGCCCTGATCAGGTGCATTCGGGTAAAATGCCTCTCCCAACAAAATCAGTTAAGAGACGATAGTTAAGCTAGCCATACACTAGAGCAGGGGTTTGCAACCTTTTTTGGGAGAGTACCTGTTACCCACTATCAAATCATGTTAAGTACCACTTACCCACTATGGGATCATGTGAAGCACCACTTTTCATATCGTATATACACATACCCATGACCCATATATGTATTCTCAGGCTTTTTGTTGTTTTTGTTTACATATTATTGTAGTCATTTTAAGGTGCATTTTATACATATGCCATTTAGCCCCAAGATATTTTATATTTTCTAGTACCACTATTTGAGAACCCCTGCTCTAGAATTTACAAGAAAGCTGGAATGTGTTGGGTTGCTCTGCACAGCACATCCACTGATTCTTTTTTAGAAGCTTCCTCTTTAAAAAATGTTATTAAACATATTTTTAAATGAACAGGTTCAAGTTGATAGAAACTACATGAACAAGATGTGTGGACTTTGTGGGAACTTTAATGGCATTCACCAAGATGAATTTAGAGTAAATGGTAAGTTTTACGGATCTCTTTAAGTCAACTTTAACTTTACAGTATCTTTACCTCAAAACTATATTCCTGAGAATCTTTTGTAATTACTAGTGACCTGGGACTCCTAGCCAGTGAAAAACGTACAAGTAATATAATTCCCCCATCATTGTGCAACTATCCTTTATATGTCCACAGTTAATTATATACCCCATTGTAGTGCCCTCTGTATTAGTTTTTTGTCCCAGAATCTAAAGTGGTTATGCAGCAGGGGCCTGATCCTGAATTAGGAACAACACCCAACTTTCATAAGTCACTTGTGACGGTCCAGTGTTTTTCTGGAAGTGCACATACCCGCACCAGATGTTACACTACAGATCTCCTAGCATCACTCCAGATCCTCACAAGGGGGCAGGGATTGGCATGCAGATAAGGGAGAGTTGGCGGCGGTATGCACTTAACATAGGGTTCTGGACACTTAAAAATGCATTAATGTACTACAAATTCCCAAAAACTTCCATACTCTAGATTCTTTAAATATGAAAAAATTTATCAAAACTGTATCTGCAGAGATTAATATTTCCTCCCTCTTTATTGAAAGGGGCTAACTTACTTAAAATGGATCTCTATTATGAAATTACCCTTTCCATTACGGAGGGGTAAGGGAAAAACCATGCGTATTTTCCTTGTTAAGAAGAAAAATACGCACCAAAAGATAACTCTTAAATGCCATTAGGCTCCTAAAACCGGGTGGCGGGTTGTGAGGCTGGACATGAGAGTTAGGTATGGATCTGGCCACACATAACTTCCTCTTAAATGTGAATCAGACCCATATCAATTCTTTATCTTTTTAAGTAAATCTCTTGTTGCTTATTTTATAGAAAAAATGTTGACACCTTATGAGTATGCCAATCTGCATCAGATCGATGACCCTGGTGAAATTTGTCCTTTTCAAGTGCCTCAGATGAAAAGTTTTGACAGCAAAAAATATGTAAGTAATTATATTGATCTCACTCCACTAAAAACGCTATGTAATGGCATTGGGCCGGATCCAGAACTACGTCCGTCTTCCATAGACGGCCGTAATTCAATGAACAATAGCTACTGCGCATGTCTAAAAGACCGCATATATGCAATCTACGTATCGAAACAATACGCAGATTACGTACAATAGCTACTACGCATGCGCAGTAGCTATTCTTCATTGAATTACGGCCGTCTATGGAAGACGGACGTAGTTCTGGATCTACCCCATTATGAAGAATGTCTAAAACACGTTTTAATTCAGGTATAAAAATGCTCGTACATGGTTAGATCCTTTTGCTTAATCCATGGCCAGATTCATAGCTAATACCACAAGGGGACTTACGCAGACATGCGCCGGATATCACGCAATGGATCTCGTGGAGATCCATCTGATGAGGTGGACTTTGCCTTCCGCATTTCAAAACCCTGCAAAACAATCCGGGTTATGCCATGCATGAATCTAGTCCCATATCTGCCGCCAGGTCAAACCTTTTAGGATCCCCCGGTGACCACAATTTTATGCCAGTTGACAGGGATATTACATAATTTGTAGTCAACATTAGCCAAATTCTTGATCATACCAACAAGGGCGTATCTACTGCTTGGCTAGGATAACACTCCCTAGGGATGTCGACCAGAGGTTTAGACTGGTGGCTAGGGGTTACAATCTCAGTTTTCAGTCCTTTGCTCTGTGACTGACGGTGGACCAGATAGACGAATTAGCGACCGAACTGTGTTTTCTCATGCTGTGTACCGCTGCCTGTCAGTATACATCACAGGCTCAGGCCACCAGTGCTAAAGCTTCTGCTCTGATCCGCTACCTATCAAGGGCTTCTTCTGCAGTCTGCTGCCTGTCATGCAGAAGAAGATCACATGGGCTTTACAACCCAGTGAGGGGAGCTTGTCCCTTAGTTTATTTTTAGATATAAAGGACCGAATCCAGACTTACATACCATAGGCTACTTATGCAATCTGTAAGCCTAACTGTAACATTTGCGCATGCACGGCCCAGATGTTATGCTACGGATCTCCTGGCTAAAAGATCCCTCTGACAGGGCGGCCCATCCCCTCCTCTCACCTAAATTTTGCCCTAAATTGGGCTGTCTTAAAGACTTCAGTGCAGATCAAAGGTCACACGTACAGCTGGAGACTTAAGGTAACCTTATGGCAGTGTAACTGAGCTGAAGTCCGCACAAGAGAAGGGAGTGATAAGGGAGTTCACTCCCCGCTTCCGTGTGGAATTCCTGACCTCCATTTCGAAGGTCTGGATCAGGTCCGAAGATATTCAATTGATGCAACGTGATCAGACTATAAGAATTTATGAGCTAAATGAGTTTAGAAGGTCAGATTCATCCAATCAAAAATTCTCTATGCAGTCAGGTGACAATGATGCCGTCTTGTTACTGGCAGGCTTCCAAACATTTTCAAATGCATAGCAGCGTATTATATAAGTGAGATAGCTTTTTTGTGACCACATTTATAAAAAAATAATGCATGTCAACTGTGTTCATTCTTTTATTCATTTGCACTTTTTCTAGATTAATGAATGTTATAAGCTTCTGGATCAAGTATCTCTCACCTGTATTGTCTCCAAGATCGCATTTGTTAAGCGTTGCCAGCAGGACATGCAGCAGTGCACTGTTCCTGGGAACTGGAGCTGTGCGTGTTCTACCCTCTCTGAGTACTCTACAAGGTGCGCCTTGTGCTCCCAGTCACTCAGAAACTGGAGGACCAAAAGCCTGTGCTGTGAGTATGACATTACAGAGAATAGCCACAGCAAGGTGTAAAAAACTGGTTACACACTGAATGATCACTTTAGTAAAGAGATATGATGAACAAGATGACAGACAGATCAAACATGATTAAATATAAACTGGATCAATCATCTATAATGTCCACACACTGAGAGATAATTGTTCATTACAGTCTGTTGATAATCAATTTTAAGCTCACTCCCACAAGAAAATGATCAGTCAATTATTAGCTGCTCCGAATGTTAACAACCCTTAAAACATCTGTCCTGAGAATCATAGTGTTCAGTCTGCTTGATCTATCCAACCCCTGCTGTGCTGATCTGATTAGAATCAGCATATAAGGGAGACTGCGCTGATTATCAGGCAGAGTATGTGTGGTTGCTATATAATATCCATGGCTATCGGGGCGTTATGTTGGGAGTAGGCTTGGGAGTTGTTTATCTGCAGCGTGGTTTTTTGGAACTAGTAATTGGGACTATGTAATATCATTTACCATCTGATAAAAATAAGCTAATAAAATAAGCACCATGATTAACATCTGATTCACACACAGATCAAATTCTTTATATTTTTTATTTATTTACTACATTATCTTGTTTCTATTTTTACTTCCTTTGTTTCTTTATTTTCCTGCTATTTTTCCCACACAAACAGTTAGAACCGTCCCCAAACCAAAGAATACAAAGCTAATAAAAGTAATCAGCTTAGAATGCATGCAGCCGGGATATGGAATGATAATTGGTCCTGTGAGTCACTAAACTTACTATTCAAGCAAACTTCTTCTCATAAATTATCTGGATGATTTGCTGCTTTGTCTGCCTTTAGTAACTGTGGCTGGCTATTATGTTGCTGAATTTCGCAATGTGTCATTTGCCCTGCCATTTCCGTGATGTGTCTATCTCTCACCTGTGTTGACAAATGATTGTCATTTAATCCTGCTGTTCTGTGAGTGTCTTTTTGACCCGAAACAAAATTCATTTTGGTGTCAGTTTGTTATTTTTGTAACTTTCATTTCTGTAGGTTATGTATTTTATTTTTTTTATGGCAAAGTAATGAGCAGTTTGTACTATTGTACTGTTAGGGTCAATGGGCCTGATCCAGAACAACGCATCGGAGCGAATTTACGCGTGGCGGAGACGTAAAATCGCGTTTTTGTAAGTACTGCGCATGCACCATAGAAAATACGCTCATTAGCGTAGCGTAATTGTGAACGTATGGGCGATTCACGTATTTGTCACGTAAATACTTACGTGTGGGCATGCCAATTTTACGTGAGTCCAAAATACGTCTGAATTACGTTAAGTAGGCGGGGGTTTGTATTAAAAGTGTACAGTATGGGCGTGCTAAGCGGTGTACGTTCACGTAGTCTATATGTCCGTTAGCGGACGTACGCTGTTACGTGAAAAAAAGTTAAGGTAGGGTTTGGGAAGCGGAACTCGGTGAAATACGTACATTCAGGGGGTGTGCCTAGGGGAGTGTATAGAACATACGCGTGAAAAAATACGTTACGCGTGGAAAACGTATTGCACACGTAGTTCTGGATCTACCCCAATGGGCTAAATCCAGACCTAATTGCAGTTTAAGTATGATCTCGTAGCGTATTTTCGCGATCGTAAGTACTATACACTCCCCCCGGGCTTTATTTACGAGTACCAAACACTACCTTAACTTTTCCTTGCGTAAGTATGGTCGTGCATGATGGATTGTCGCATGTAATCTGTATAATTTAAATAAGTCCTTCCGCCTACAAAGTGTATTTCCGTCCGTCGTAAGTAGGAGCCGCCCCTTTGTACGTATTTACTAGGAAGGTACGTACAATCAGAGTTATGATGCCTAACATCTGCCGCGTGCATGCACAGTACATACAAAAAGTCAAAGTTACGCAAGCGGCTAGCGGAAATACGCTTTTGTAATGAACTCTGGATCTGGCCCAATGTGACCTGACATGTATGTTATACCAGTAAGGGGAACATATATTTTTCAAAACACATTATTGCAACAAAAATTCCAAAAATGTGTTATGCCAACAGTCAAAATGTCCACAGGTCATATTGTAGACAGTTAAAAATTTCAACAATATAGTATTATGTTAGTATTACATATATATTACATATATATTATTACATTTATGGCTGGATTTCGTTACGTTTACAGATGTTACAAACAAACACCAACATAATATTCAACTGTTGACATTTTAACTTGTCAAATGTTTTGCATTTGAAGTATTTCACGCATTCGCACAGTTATACAAGTTTGAACAAGTCCACACAACCCTATTTGGTAATATAAGAAAAGATAAATTGGAAATACCCTGGCAACTCACAAATAAGCAAGTACATAGTTACAGATTCACAACCGCGGACGTATTACATATACATCCTTACATTACCGATAATAGCTACTACGCATGCGTAGTAACTATTTTCCGTAATCTATGTATCGTTTTGTAACGTAGATTGCTTATATGCGTTATTTAAGACTGCATATACGCAATCTTCGTAACAAAACAATGGGAATCCGGGCCATAGTCCATCTTTTCATTTAACTGAAAATACAATGGTAGTGAATTATGTTCCGAAATAAAAATAAGAAACTCATTTTTCGTGATCCCCTTACCTAATGACAAAAGAGTTAGTGATAGGCCAGACAAAAAGACAAACACAATTTTGGATTATAACATGACCAAAGGCACAGTAGGTACCCCAGATCAACATGTGAACAAGTACACTTGCAAACAAAAAATCAACTCGATGACCAATAATATTCCATAATTTCATTGATGTAACTGCATACAATCAATGCCTTAATTTCGAGGACTTCCAAAAAACCCACATGGAACATTAAGAAACTTACAAAGAGGAGAATATGCTATATTTCTTTAAGGCATTATTTGTCACAGACAAAAACATCATGAATTACTAATGATACTCAACTAGGAACTTTTGCAGGAAGATTGGGGCGGTCAATCAAGCCAGATACAAATTTTATCCATCAAAATATAATAAAAAAAACTAACATTCCATCTACCAAATGCAACAAATATATTTGTCAATCCAATGTTACTGGCCAAAATGTACAAATGACTAATGGCCTCATTTACTAAGGGGAGATTTAAATCTCCCAAAAAAAATCTCCGGGGTTGAGTGGATATTTTTTCACAAAAATCTCTGTATTTATTTAGGGGCGATTTTGCATGGAGATTTTAAAACTCCAAAGATTTATCTCCAGAGATTGAAATCTCCGGAGTTGCGATTTGTATGAATGTAATGTTATGTATAGGTAAATGCTTGTTTCACAGTAAGTCTCCAGAGTTTGGTTTAAATTCACCGGTGTTACGTCAAAAATCGGGAGACTTCACACAGAACACTATTAGCATCACAGACTATCTGCACAATTTATGAGTGGTAAAGGTGATGATTGGTATATAAATGTGCCCTGCTTTTAGGTGGTCTCAGCGCAATATGTGTGCAAACTATCGCTCCAATGACATTGGGAAAGTGTAACTTCAGGTTTCCTTCTGGTAGGGGAAGCAGATCAGTGCACTTAACACGAGTTAAGTAACGTGAAAATGTCGCCTGTGATATTCCAACCACTCTGCCAGTCACAGACTGGAATGACCCTGTGGCCAAAAAGTGGATAACACACAGTAATTTGTGTAGCTCAGACACGGCATGGGACCGTTATGTTGCTGGGTCCAAATGCCTCCTCATCTGCTCATAAAGGCTCAGGAGGTTAGCGCGGTTGAGGCAAAACAATTGAACTACCTCCTAATCAGACAGGGAGTCAAAGTTCAACCGCCAGACAAGCACACGCAAATTATGTGTTATGCGCTGCCTGCGATGAACCAGGGGTTGCTGGTGGTTGTGGTCCTCCTGTTGCTCTGTCCTTTCTGTTGCCCTTATAAAGGCTAAACTGCCCATTAAATATCCACTATGCATATACAGCACACAAAAAGCCATAGCTTTTGTTTGAGTCTAAACAAGCAGCTGAAATACATTTACACCTTACATTTATACCCTGACACATGATTACATGACCAATTGCAAGCGATTTAAGCAAAGTCTCCACTGACCCCCCTGAGATTTATCTCGGGAGACTTTAAGGCCAAACTCCAGAGATTTTGAAAACCTCCCCTTAGTAAATCCAGAGATTTGTATGTTCCTCATGCAAAAAATCGTCAGAGAGATTTAAACACCGGAGATTTAAGCCTCCACTCATCTCCGAAGAGTTTATGGAGATTTTGCTTTAATAAATCCAGAGACTTGCAAATCTGCAGTAAACTACTGCAATCTCCATCGATTTTAATCAAATCTCCCTCAGTAAATGAGGCCCTAAATGCCTCTATTATAACAATTTTTCAATTATTTTTGTATTTTTGTATTTGTTTCGTGTTTTTGAAAGAATAATGGGCAGTATTCAGAAATCCGTTTCTTTAAAGTACGCAAATATACTCACGGCATTGCAAGGCAACACCCATGACACTCCCCTCACAAGGACGGGTTGAAGGTGACTTACGAGTGCCTCGAACCCAACCTTATATTTCAGTGTGCATTTCCGAGCATGTATTGCCACCGTACGTGCGTATCTATGCAACTGCGCCCTCACCGCTCCCTCAAATGGTCATTTAAATGCCTCCCCCCACCCACTTACACGCATTTTTCACCAGACGGATTATAAACACGCCCCTCCGTACAGGACTTCCCATGTGCGATTCACAAGTCCGTGCCTAATGAACTTCCATGCGTAAAATCAACTTAGATTGTGTAAATTTAGTTACTGCGCATGCACAGTTTATTGGATTGTAAAAATACGCATGGAACTTCTCGCAAATATGGTTCTCTGAATACGGTCCAATATCTTTATTTAACCCAATAAGTTTAGAGAATAGCTCTTTCACTTAATAACACTGAAAAGCATAATTTTATGATATGGGTCATATTGACCTAAACAGTACATTCGTATAGTAGAAACGAACAGAACAGCAAGATTAAATGCACATACTGAGTAGCCCCTGTCTAGAACTACATTTGCCGTACGTTTATTCGCGTAGCGTATTTTCGTGTGCGTACCTTTTATACACTCCCATAGAAACACCCCTTGTACGTACGTATTTTATCAAGATACGCTTTTTTTGCCAACGTAACCGCACTGATACGCACACTATGGGCAAACAACGTAACCGCAGTGATCCGCACACGTACGTATGGGCAACACGTATTTACGCAGCTAAGCACGCCCATACTGTACACTTTAAATACAAACCCCCGCCTACTTAACGTATTTCAGACGTATTTTGGACTCACGTAAAATTGGCACGCCCACACGTAAGTATTTACGTGACACATACGTGAATGGCCCATAGGTTTACAATTACGCTACGTTACTGTGCGTATTTTCTATGGTGCGCATGCGCAGTACTTACCAAAAGGCGATTTTATGTCTCCGCCACACGTAAATTCGCTCACATGCGTTTTTCTGGATCTGGCCCAATGAGGATAACTTGAACACAACATGCAGTATGCAAATTCTCTATGGCCTTGCATAATAACATTACCTCCTAATTAATCCACAATAGCTTTGGATAAAACATTTTTCAGCATCAATTGGCCCAACAGTGGTGTTGTTGCATGATTTATATAATGTCCAGTTAAAATAAAATTGTCTTTTCTTTCCAGCTTTTGGCACTTGTCCATATAACCGGATTTATGAAGAATGTGCAAGTCCATGCATCCGTACATGCTCCAATCCCCAGTATACCTGCAATACACCCTGTGTGTATGGATGCTTCTGCCCCACAGGTAACACAATGTTCATAAATTCAGACAATGAACAAGCAAATACTAGTAATGAACCAAGACTACAGTCAGTATGGCTTTGGTGCTATTTCTAATAAAAATGATTAGTATATTGCAGTCTTCATTCAAAGCCACAGGTCACCACTCAGGCATGTATTATCTTGTGTCAAGTTCATAATTATATATAATAATTGCAAATGACTTTGAATCAGAATATTCAGGTTCTTTGAAAACCCAAACACTTTAATGACAGTGACGTTTACAGTGTAAAATATTGTTATATAAATTGACATTGTATTTATTTTATTTATTCCCATCATGGTGCAGCTGACACACAGTGTTATATAATGTGTATTTGGAGCACCGCACCTGTCTTTTGATCCTTGTAGTTACACAGTGGTCACTTTGGTATTTGG
>WWET01003091.1:103199-116598 GCA_011038615.1 Limnodynastes dumerilii | reverse complement strand
CTCCAAAACTGCCACTCTGAGACCGCACCCCCTCTCAGCTGCAATCCCAGACAAGCTTTAAAGCACACATCCAAGATGGAGGTTGCTTTGAATCGGTTTATAAAGTAATATATATTGTAGGTGCACAAGGCAAGGGGAATTTGCACAAGGCATAAAAAATTGGATAACAAGGTTGATATTTGCACAGCCTTATATGCACTTTAAATAAATACCCACACATTGAACCGAATCCAGACCGATGTCACAATTCAACTGCATCCTACCTAACGCAGGGGTTATAATAGCTCACCCCTACATCCACAGGGTTACAATAGCTCACCCCTACATTAAGATATCCGCACTGTCCCATTTTGCAATTAGAATTGTATGTAAGGGCTCAAACCAGCCATTATTGTACAGTTTTCATACCTCCCAACTCCCATACAGTGAGAGCAATTCCAGTTCCTGCCCTGTCCCAACGTGCAGGGCTGCCGCCATCACACGAGGGGCCTGGGACCCAGCCACGGGCCCCGCCCCTATGTGACTTCACTGATGACGTCACATAGGGGCAGGGCACGGCAGACACGCTTTAGCAGCGGTAACTTCCCTGCGTATTGGCCGGCTACTAAATAGCTCTGAACAGAAAGTATCTGCTGTAAGATACCACCAATACTTGCTGCTAAAGAGCTAGGTAAGTATCAGCGGAGCCTCATCAGGTCCGGGCCGGAGACAGTAGTCCCAGCTGTCCCCCCATGATAGCGGCCCTGCCAACGTGCCATTGGAATACTTACCAGGATGGAATTCTGTCCCATATTTGTCCAGATAATGCTGTGCTCATGCATTTACCGCTTACAAAAGGAGGGTGTTGTTCATCCTAGCAATTGGAATAAGCATGAATAAGATATGGATAAGTATAGATATGGTCCATATTTATTGCCGCCAGCATATTATTAGAAGCTTATTTCTAAATGTATTTGATGCCTAGAATAATCAAAAGGCGATGTTCATTCTCATTTACCAGGAACTGTCCTCGATGACCTGTCTAGAAACAACACCTGTGTTCCAGTCAGTGACTGCCCATGTCTTTTTAATGGACAACTACATAAACCCGGAGATCTCATTCGTAGTGACTGTAGTATATGGTGAGTATGTAGACCAACAAAAGAAGGAAGTCAATCCATCTATTTTGAAATACTAAAGTACAGAGTATATCATGCCAAGCATGACTCAGAGTTTAAGAATAGACTTTCATTATTGCTACAGGTGCTTTTGTTTTGGAACTTGGTCCCATTTATTTTAAACTGCAATATATACGCCACACAGACGTCACATATTGAGAAAGAAGGAGGTTGATAGTATTAGAGTCAGATGATTGCATAATGCATGTTACCTGCTCACAAAACACTACAAAGGAAAGATTAATCAGAATTAATACTTGTAAGTTGAAAAGTCATCACCCCTGTGTAGTTAATAGGATCCTTCTCCAAGTAATCCATGATTGACCTCAAACCATGAACTGGATTATGTTTTGAATCGGCTCATTTCATTATAACTGGGTATTACCTCTTCTACACAGAGCTAAGGAGACAGGAGACAGGGTGGAATGAGTGCTGCAATCCAGCTTCTGCCATTAGAGAAATGTATATTCGCTTAGGGCAGAAGGATTAATTTAAGTCATTGAATGTGTTAGGTATTTAAAAACCATGGGCCGTATCCAGACGTAATAATGGGCTGGATCCAGACCTTGTTAAGTGCATGAACTTAGTTACACCTGGGCTAAACCATGTTGATTGCAGGGGAGTCATATTTCATCTGCTGCAAACAGTATTAGTGTTGAGAGGTGATGTTTCCTATCCCAAGTCTAAATAACAGTGTGATAGTAAAGCTGGTCAGTATCTTTGTGCAGTAAGCAATGTAAAGATATATCCCAGCATGCAAAGAATACAATTAACTTGGCTCCCCCTAAAATCAACATGGTTTAGCCCTTGAGTAACTAAGTTCATGCACTTATCAAGGTCTGGATCCAGCCCAATGTCCCAAAGGTATGTGTCCCTAAGATATATAGCCTGTATTGTGTTACAGTTTTTAGGATGAAATGGGAATTGTATAGTGGAGACTAGGATGCTGCCTGTATTGTATAGTAGAGGCTATGATTTGCTTTCTTTTATTGTGGTTACAAGATTGTGTTTTATGATGCTTACATGGATACTATACTCAAGTAACTATAATGATAAATTGTTAAACAGGTGGGCGCAAATCTATGTACTTATTTCCTTCTTAAGTCTGGTTCAGGGTCCATGGCTTGGATCCAGACTGATCACTGCAGGACTGTTCTGAGACTGGGCATTCAATCTTAGTCAATATACAATCATCTGCTTCTCCTTTCTCAACCCAGACATCATTTGTTTGGAAATCTCTCTACCTCTAGGTTGTTGAATGTCAGACAGCTATAATGTACATCGCCCAAAGAAAGCCACTATACACAGCTCATTCATTCATTCCTTAAATGTATATTATCAATCAACAAACAATTGCTACTTGTTGAAGTGAAAATAAATAATTATCTGATTGCTGTGGTTTCAATATAGAACACATTTTACTGATGACATATATATATATATATATATATATATACACAACATAGCACATAGCACAAGATTTAAATGCATCCTCAAGACAAAGAATATAAAACATGTGCATAATACAGTAGCGTGAAATGTGAAGTTAACTGAACAAAGATTAGGCATAACAACATTAGAATTACAAGAAATAATCACAGCAGTATGGTATGTATGTATGCGAAATCCATTTAAATAATAAATGTTTAGCAGTGAACATGGTATTAATGTAGACGATACAGCGGCAGAGATAACAACAGATTAAAATGCAAGCAATTAAAAAGTATGGATATAAATGATATTGGCACATAAAAAATAAAAAGCAGTCACCCACAACAGCGAGCAGAGTTCAACTTATTGCAATGCGCAGACAAGGAGATCCCAAAGCAGGACCAGGGGCCTCATTTACTAAAGGGAGATTTAAATCTCCCAAAAAAATCTCCATACATCTCCGTAGTTGAGTGGAGATTTTGTCACAAAAATCTCCGTATTTACTAAGGGGAGATTTTGCATGGAGATTTTCAAACTCTGGAGTTGCCCACGATTTGTATGAATGTAATGTTATGTATAGGAAAATGCTTGTTTCACAGTAGATCTCCAGAGTTTGCTTTAAAATCTCCGGTGTTATGTAAAAAATCGGAAGACTTCATATAGAACACTATTAGCATCACAGACCATCTGCACATTTAATAAGTGGTAAAGGTGATGATTGGTATATAAATGTGCCCTTGCCTCAGTGCAATATGTGCGCAATCTATCGCCAAGGACGTTGGAAAATCCAGACAGCCGATAAAAGTGTAACTTCAGATCATGCCAAGTTTCCCCCAGGCTGGTGAAGCAGATATCTGGACGCAACAATTTAATCAGTTCACTTAACACATTAATTAAGTAATGTGAAAATGTCAACTGTCATATTCCAACCACTTTGCCAGTCACAGACTGGAATGACTGTGGCCAAAAAGTGGATAACACAGTAATTTGTGCAGCCCAGACACTGCATGGGACCGTTATGTTGTTGGGTCCAAATCTCTCCTCATCTGCTCATAAAGGCTCAGGAGGTTGATGCAAAACAAATGCACTACCTCCTGATCAGACAGAGTTATTAATGTATGATTTTTCCTGTGAACAAGTTGCTCACGTTTTGCGTATTTAAATCCTGCGTAAATTTGCGAACCTTAAATAAATGATTTTCCAGTAGCAAGTGGTATTCCAATGTAGAAAGAAGAATCTTTACTCCAAGAATAACAGCAAAAATACAGCCAAGATACAGGATACCAAACCAACAGCATAGGAGAAGATCTGTCCAAGATTTCTGTACAAAACCTTCTAACTACAGCATGGTACAGCATTTGCTTATATTCATTTTACAGACAAATCTTGACCGGTCGCCATTGATTTTCAATCCTTGGTCCTTCATTGGTCAATTCTGGAGTCTTTGTTCAAGTCTGGAGATCTAATTAACACACTTAATTACCTTAGCTATCTAAACTCATTTCATGCCAATATCTAGTGACAGTAATAAGTGTTGATTGCAATATGCGATCGCAATATAATATTCACCAATATTTCAGAATGTATAGAGCTACACAACACTACTAAACATGATTATAGAAACATTTACAGATGTCACTCGATGATAAATTGCAGTTTAAACCCCCTACAGACATTAAACATTACTTTTAAATATATTGGAATACTGCTGTTTTTACCAGCATACAGAAAATACATACAGAAACATTGTAACACAATGAATAAAAATACAAGTCCAAAAGCCCGCGAAGATACGCTAGTGCGTGTGAATAGGCGCGCGTTCTCATCCACATACACCCGGTCAGTGAATGAATGGGTGCGTGTGTATCTTTGCGCTCTTTTGCAGACTCTCCCAAAGCCTGTTTGTATGGTAATTTTCTGTGCTGACCAGCATTGTTCCTCTCTTGAATGAGACCAGCAACATGTGTTTGACCATGGCCTGCGATGTGGGCAGAGAACATTGCGGGACTTCGAGGGACCTCGGCGGAGGGGTGAGATTTTGTAAATTTTAAAGGGGAAGCTGCGAGCACAGGCGAGCCTGGAGCAGCATCGATCACTGAAGCAAAAAATTATTCGTAAATATAGCCCATCGTTCCGTCCGTCTAGAGATCCATCCGACAGGAAGGCACATCACCTTCACCAGCTTAAACTGCGGACGTAGGGCGAGGAGGGACCATTGAAATACAGAAGGGTGGGTTTTAGTGGTTCCATAAGGACTGCTGAGCCTTATGGTAGTGTAAGTCACGTGCAGCTCACTTCCCTCTTCTGTGCGGACTGCCAGACAGTAAACGCACAGAGGTCTGGATCCGGTCCGGAGTGTCCCGGATAAACAGACAGCTGGTGAATGTTGTGGAGAATCTCGTAGTTCAGTGCATTAGAAGCAGTGAGTGCTGATAGATTGTTTCCGTATATATAGATTGTTGCTTTCCGTTATTGTGGGAGCTTACATTCACATAAAACTACGGAACTGTGAATCCGGGCCATTATTACATCCCTGATTTCTTATCAATGACACATGAGAATACAGTCTGAAAGTACTGAACAATACGCTAATCTCTCTGTTCATTAATAAGCCAGAGTTCCTTGAAGCCAACAAGTAGATTCTCATAGATGCCTCTGTCATAACATTATGAAGGCTTTGGCATGCAGGGTTATTATAGGATTTCAAGGACATTCAGTGCTCTTTAAGGAATGTTTTCTTCAAGCCTGGTTTTGAGGGATTTATTTGGCACAGTCACTGGCAACGTCATTTATACCAGATTTTGCATATTATTTATCAGTTATACAATGAAAACCTGTTCTTACTTTAAAGTATATCTGTGTTATTTATATACAAATTTAATCTATTAACAAAGCAACCCTCACTAAATGCATCTCTTGTTTTATTCCTTGTTTTGTCTGTAGTCAGTGTAAAATGGGTCAGTGGAGTTGCACAAAGACTCCATGTCCTGGGAGATGTTCCATAGAAGGAGGCTCCTTTATCACAACCTTTGATACGAACACGTATCGGTTTCATGGAACATGCGTTTATGCCCTGGTCACGGTAAGTTTCTCGGTGATGAGCTATGCCAGGGGTGGCCAAGCTCAGGCCTCGTGAGCTACCAACGGTTCATGTTTTCCAGGTCTCCTCAGATAGTCAGAGGTGAGATAATCACTACCAACTGTAGATCTTTTTGAATTTATCAGTCAGTAATGAACACACCAACAAGGAGACCTGGAAGACATGGACCGTTGGTAGCTCACGAGGCCTGAGCTTGGCCACCCCTGAGCTATGCTATAAGGATCACATTAGTGTTATTCCTGGGCACTAAGGGCCGCATTCAGAGAACTGTTTTCGCGGGGAGTTGCGCTCATATTTTTAGGATCGGATCAACTGCTCATGCATAGTAACTTTATTTACGGAAGTTACGTTGAATATACGCTGGTAAGTGCTTTAGGCACGGGAATGTGATTCGCACTTGGGTACATACGTGCGGATGGGCGGTGTAGAAATACGTACTTGAAAATTTACATATAAGTGGGAGGGGGGAAGCATTTAAATGAAGGCATGGAGGCGCGGTTATAAAGAATTGCATGGACGGAGCACATATACGCCCGTAAGTACACACGTAAAGAACAGAGTGGCATAAGTCCCTAACAGCACGTCCAAGGGAGGGGAGTGTCGGGGTTGTTGGTGGGTGTTTCCTTGCTCCGGCCATGCATATAATTGCGTACATAAAAAATCGGATCTCTGAACACGGCCCTAAGGGACTGATCCAGACCTCCATGCGTTTTCCCTACGCACAGAGGTCTGGAAGTCCGCACAGAAGAGGGAAGTGCGATCCCCTGTGACTCCCCTCTCTCATGCGGAGTTCTGGACACTTACATGTCCATAACCCTGCCTTTATTTCCATGCACGGATCTATGTCCATCTGAATGCAGATCCGTGCAGAACTGCTTACCAAGGCACTGTATTAGCATGAATAACCACACCTCTCCTGCAGGGAACAGGCATGCGGAAATGGAGCACAGAACTGAGTTCCATAGCTAGGAGATCCATAGCGTGACATCTGCCACGTGCATGTGCTGCTGTTTTAGCGGATTTAACTTTTTTAATTTAGGATCAGGCCCTAAGTAACTCTACCTTATAGAACACATGAAGGGGCTGATTCAGAGTTTGGGAGTAAGGGCAAAACAAGTGCAAGTGCTGTACGGCCACAGACTTAGTTGTAAAACTTAAGGTAGGAATCTGCAGACAGCGGAGAGTGCAAGGTGGGGGGGGACAACACGCTACAGCTGCGTAATTACGGATCCCCCTGCAAGCATGTAAAGCATGCAGGGGTCAGGATTTGGCCCAATGTCTTCTGGAGACAATAGATCCAACCAACCTCTACCACGTAGGAAGAAGTCTTCATTTCTTAAAACAGGGCCAGGCTGCGGGGAGGAGAGGGTCAGGGTTAGGGTAATGTAAGGAAAGGGTTAGGGCAATGTAAGGGTGGGGCTAGGGTTAGCGCAATATAAGGGGAGGGCTAGGGTTAGGGTAATGGAAGGGGAGGGTTAGGGTAAGAATTAGGATAAGGGTTCAGGTTACATAAATACTTACCATTCGCAGCTGCATCTTCGTTCTGTGGATGATCGATTGCTCCTCCTGGGTGAGGCAGAAGCAATCAATTTGAGAGCTAGTTCGGAACTGGTTGGTATAAAAGGTCCCTTTCCAAAAAGGGCCATTCTAACCACAAAGCCACAGCCAGCTATGCTCATGCAGTGAAACCATGCTGGGACTTGTAGTTTCACAACACAAGGAGAGACACAGATTGACCAGGCCTGTTTCACATTATACATATATTTTTACAGAAGTCTGTCTTCCCCATATGTGATGAAGGACAGCAGGTAACAGTTAGCATAGAGAACATTGCAGTCATTTACATTAGCCAGAAAATGACTTTGGGGTTTTTTTTTATGCAGCTTTGTGCGTCATCATAATTTGCCAAACAATAGGCTCCCTATCTTTCCAAAGTAAATAAAACTTTATCTTATGTCTTCAACAGAGTCCTGATATTGCTGATAGCGGCAGTGTCATGGGGTCATTTGAGTCTTGTGGTGTGAGCTCATCAGAAACCTGTTTAGCAGAAATTATCTATGCATCCTCAGAGGTAAGTCTCTCAGACATGTTTCATCCTAACAGTTGTTGGCAAAGGAATGGAGCTCATTTAAAATGAAATGTTACCGGATTCAGAGTTGGGGTGTTTTCTGTACGATAGGCTCCGCTGTGGAGGCTGTATAGAACTTATGATTCACAAGTCCGCACTCCCCCTGCACTCCTACATGCGGATTGTGTATCCGCCACCTGAATGCCTACCTTAAGTATTCCGCACAGAAACCTATACACACATCAGTACTGACTATTTGTATTTTGAGCTTTACCATCTGCTCTCCAGTATTCCTGGTCATTATCGTGCTTTACCATCTGCACTCCAGTATTCCTGGTCATTATTGTGCTTTACCATCTGCACTCCAGTATTCCAGTATTCCTGGTCATTATTGTGCTTTACCATCTGCACTCCAGTATTCCAGTATTCCTGGTCATTATTGTGCTTTACCATCTGCACTCCAGTATTCCAGTATTCCTGGTCATTATTGTGCTTTACCATCTGCACTCCAGTATTCCAGTATTCCTGGTCATTATTGTGCTTTACCATCTGCACTCCAGTATTCCAGTATTCCTGGTCATTATTGTGCTTTACCATCTGCACTCCAGTATTCCAGTATTCCTGGTCATTATTGTGCTTTACCATCTGCACTCCAGTATTCCAGTATTCCTGGTCATTATTGTGCTTTACCATCTGCACTCCAGTATTCCAGTATTCCTGGTCATTATTGTGCTTTACCATCTGCACTCCAGTATTCCAGTATTCCTGGTCATTATTGTGCTTTACCATCTGCACTCCAGTATTCCAGTATTCCTGGTCATTATTGTGCTTTACCATCTGCACTCCAGTATTCCAGTATTCCTGGTCATTATTGTGCTTTACCATCTGCACTCCAGTATTCCAGTATTCCTGGTCATTATTGTGCTTTACCATCTGCACTCCAGTATTCCAGTATTCCTGGTCATTATTGTGCTTTACCATCTGCACTCCAGTATTCCAGTATTCCTGGTCATTATTGTGCTTTACCATCTGCACTCCAGTATTCCAGTATTCCTGGTCATTATTGTGCTTTACCATCTGCACTCCAGTATTCCAGTATTCCTGGTCATTATTGTGCTTTACCATCTGCACTCCAGTATTCCAGTATTCCTGGTCATTATTGTGCTTTACCATCTGCACTCCAGTATTCCAGTATTCCTGGTCATTATTGTGCTTTACCATCTGCACTCCAGTATTCCAGTATTCCTGGTCATTATTGTGCTTTACCATCTGCACTCCAGTATTCCAGTATTCCTGGTCATTATTGTGCTTTACCATCTGCACTCCAGTATTCCAGTATTCCTGGTCATTATTGTGCTTTACCATCTGCACTCCAGTATTCCAGTATTCCTGGTCATTATTGTGCTTTACCATCTGCACTCCAGTATTCCAGTATTCCTGGTCATTATTGTGCTTTACCATCTGCACTCCAGTATTCCAGTATTCCTGGTCATTATTGTGCTTTACCATCTGCACTCCAGTATTCCAGTATTCCTGGTCATTATTGTGCTTTACCATCTGCACTCCAGTATTCCAGTATTCCTGGTCATTATTGTGCTTTACCATCTGCACTCCAGTATTCCAGTATTCCTGGTCATTATTGTGCTTTACCATCTGCACTCCAGTATTCCAGTATTCCTGGTCATTATTGTGCTTTACCATCTGCACTCCAGTATTCCAGTATTCCTGGTCATTATTGTGCTTTACCATCTGCACTCCAGTATTCCAGTATTCCTGGTCATTATTGTGCTTTACCATCTGCACTCCAGTATTCCAGTATTCCTGGTCATTATTGTGCTTTACCATCTGCACTCCAGTATTCCAGTATTCCTGGTCATTATTGTGCTTTACCATCTGCACTCCAGTATTCCAGTATTCCTGGTCATTATTGTGCTTTACCATCTGCACTCCAGTATTCCAGTATTCCTGGTCATTATTGTGCTTTACCATCTGCACTCCAGTATTCCAGTATTCCTGGTCATTATTGTGCTTTACCATCTGCACTCCAGTATTCCAGTATTCCTGGTCATTATTGTGCTTTACCATCTGCACTCCAGTATTCCAGTATTCCTGGTCATTATTGTGCTTTACCATCTGCACTCCAGTATTCCAGTATTCCTGGTCATTATTGTGCTTTACCATCTGCACTCCAGTATTCCAGTATTCCTGGTCATTATTGTGCTTTACCATCTGCACTCCAGTATTCCAGTATTCCTGGTCATTATTGTGCTTTACCATCTGCACTCCAGTATTCCAGTATTCCTGGTCATTATTGTGCTTTACCATCTGCACTCCAGTATTCCAGTATTCCTGGTCATTATTGTGCTTTACCATCTGCACTCCAGTATTCCAGTATTCCTGGTCATTATTGTGCTTTACCATCTGCACTCCAGTATTCCAGTATTCCTGGTCATTATTGTGCTTTACCATCTGCACTCCAGTATTCCAGTATTCCTGGTCATTATTGTGCTTTACCATCTGCACTCCAGTATTCCAGTATTCCTGGTCATTATTGTGCTTTACCATCTGCACTCCAGTATTCCAGTATTCCTGGTCATTATTGTGCTTTACCATCTGCACTCCAGTATTCCAGTATTCCTGGTCATTATTGTGCTTTACCATCTGCACTCCAGTATTCCAGTATTCCTGGTCATTATTGTGCTTTACCATCTGCACTCCAGTATTCCAGTATTCCTGGTCATTATTGTGCTTTACCATCTGCACTCCAGTATTCCAGTATTCCTGGTCATTATTGTGCTTTACCATCTGCACTCCAGTATTCCAGACACCCCACGGACAAGCCACAGCAGTGGCTACAGGGCTACTGCTGAGGCTTGTCAGCGAGCTCAGTAGCGCTCGAGGGTGAGGGGGGCATGACGCCAATATTCTTTATCGCCAGGGCGCCGAAATAGGTAGTTATGGTCCTGACAGATAGGCAAGGTTTACAGACACAGATGAGGCGACTGGCAATGGTAACAAGCAGACAAGGTATACAGACACAGATTAGGTGACTGGTAATGTTAACAGACTGATAATGCTAGGTCCACACAGGAGGTTATAGTCAGTTTGAAGTTCCCAGCAAGAGATGAGATCCATTGTAGTAAAATCCAAGTGTAACTATCAATGGTCAGTGCTGGATGTGCAGGGTATAAATAGCCAGGTATCAGGTGCAAACACTAGGGATTGATGACTGACACCTGATACCAGAACTAAGGTTAGAAGATAGTGGCACCTCTGGTGGAAACTAGAATTTCTGGACTACTGATGGAAAAAGCTGGAATTACAAGTCCTAAACATAACAGAAAGCAGAGAGAAAGACAATAGAAATAAAATTAAACAACTGTATTATTCTCCTTCTTTCTCATCAAATGTGTCTTAACTTTATGGCAGTTGTCTTGGACATAAAGTAGAAATAACAGAGCAGAGATTGTATTCTTGATATTACAACTAAAACTTAAGTTAAATATGTAATATGTTTTGTGTCTTTACAGATGACATCACAGTGATAAGACAATCCTCAACCCATATCACCCTCTATACAACATTTGGCCTTGAGATTACAGTACAACAAAGTCCCGTTTTCAGTGCCTACATTAAATTGAACGTAGATTATTTTGGATTAACCAAAGGTAGGAGGACTACAAACAATTTCCACATCTATATATATATATAAGCCATTCTGCTCCTCTCCATTATACGCATGCACAGTAGCGTCCACTCCTGGGCTGGGAGTAGAATAGATTCTGCCCAGACGCCTCACTGCCTCCCTACTTCCACTGTACCCCTCTTCATACCCTGTACCTTCGGGTTATTGTTACCTCACCACCAGGTAGTGCTTAAGCCCAGGTGGGAGCACACTGACTTGTTAGCTGGATGGGGCTGATAACTTGCCGAACCCTCCTTCACTTCTCTACCCTCAACCATCACCATGCCCTCCTCCACCTCTCTACACTCACCATGCCCTCCTCTCCCCTCAATGACCATATTGCCCTCCTGGCCTTCCCCCCTTCCCAGGCTCTCCCCAGCTCATCTCCCCGCACCGCTGTCACTTACACTTAATGGGGAGCTTCAGACACAATGTGGGAATAATGGGGATCTGCAGACACATGATGGGAGTAATAGGGGCTGCAGACACATGATGGAAATAATAGGGAACTCCAGACACATGATGGGAATAATGGGGAACTATGGACACATGATGGGAATAATGGGGAACTACAGACACATGATGGGAATAATGGGGAACTACAGACACATGATGGGAATAATGGGGGCTGCAGACACATGATGGGAATAATGGGGAGCTGCAGACACATGATGGGAATAATGCGGGGCTGAAGACACATGATTTGAATAATGGGGAGCTGCAGATGCATGATGGGACTAATGGGGGGGCTGTAGACACAAAATAGGGATACTTGGGGACTGGAGACACAAGATGGGGTATACTGGGGGGCTTGAGAGACATGATGGGAATACTGGAAGGCTGGAAACACATGCTGGGGAATACTAGGAGCTGGAGAAATGCTGGCGAATACTGGGGAGGCTGGAGAGACATGAGGGATACTGGGGTGCTGGAGACACACGATGAGGGGATACTGGAAGCTGGAGAGACATGATGGGGAATTCTGTGAGCTGGAGAGACATAGGGCCATATTCAGAGCTCCGGTCGCATTGCAATTGAGGCCAGAGTTTTGAGAAATGAGCTACTGCGCATGCGGGAGGTTGGAGTCACATGATGGGGAATACTAGTATGCTGGAGTCACATGATGGGGAATACTAGTATGCTGGAGAGAAGTGAATGGGGAATATTTTATAAAAAACATTGGCATAGAAAGCAATAAGGGAGTTATAAAAAAATGTATAATCAAGCAGCAAAGACCATATGATTGATGTGATTGTACATCTAAGTAGAACAGAAAAAATATGGATGGAAATCTAGCAACATGGAAAACTTAGCCCCAATTAATCACTGCAGGGACTTTAAAATCATTGATTGTTGTGACTTTATGTGTTTAGGTAAATACTAGGTAAAATACAGTGAAGCTCAGACACTGCTTTTCATTCTAACATGCTCATTTCACGTCATGGTTGGAAAGATTGTAGTCCAATAGTATTTAATTAAAGATTTGTTTTTACCAGTTAGCAGCTGCTGGCTCAGACAATGAAGCTGACATCACTCATTCAATTCATAGGATGAATCATACAATCTTTCTGTAGGACACTGAATGATGTCAGCTCCATTATAGCTGTCAATTTGCAAGTAAACAAAGGTTTAATGATTTCTGAAGCTCTATTCACCTTTCCCCAGCAGGTGGGCTTTCCATGCATGGCAGAGATTTCCCTGATTTTTTGAAAGCTTGAACTTATAACAACTGAATTAGTGCCCTGGAAAGTCACCAGATATTCCCAGTCTTCTTCTCCACCAAAGCCTGTGTAGATTAGCCACTGCCATACAATCTGCTGTTCAGTATATATTTAAATTATTAGTTCTGGCAGCAGTGAAAATCCATTTTTTTCTGACAGAATGTATCATCCAAATTGGTTATATTTAATGTATGCAATTATAGAAGACATAATGGAAGTTAGTTTCTATACCACCCC
>WWET01003091.1:82421-93197 GCA_011038615.1 Limnodynastes dumerilii | reverse complement strand
TGGTACTCCTTTCCTGACATGATGTAGAAGCTAGTTTGTAGGCCATTAGTAAATCATAAAAACGTTTCTTACTTACCATTTAGCAGTTGACGGCTTCCTGCAGAGGACAATGGAGCTGATGTCACCCATTTATATTACAGGATGAGTCATATACTCTCTCTATATGACAATGAATGGGTAACATCTGCTCCATTGTCTGATTTCTGCAGGAAGCAGGTAGCTGCTAAATAATAAGTAAACTAAGTTTTAGTGATATCTAAAGACCTTGTCTGCTCCATTGTCTGATCTTCGCAGGAAGCTGATAGCTGCTAAATGGTAAGAAAGCTAAGTTTTAGTGATTTCTGAAGCCAAAAATCACTGCTTGACATCTCTAAGTTGCTTTCATACCCTGGGTTTGCATTTCTACACATTGGGAAAGGTACTACAGTACTAGGTAAATAAAAATTGGTAAATCACTTTTTAAAATATACATGGATAATATCCATTAAAGCTGTGCACTGATAGAAATGGTGTCATTTTTAAACAGTCTAGAGATTAGAAATTAGCACTTAGATTAAAGTGTGTTTTTCTCTGAATGAGTACAGATAGTGGTTTCGGCCAACCCCTGTCACTACTACTCTCCGGCAGCATTATACACAGAGCCAGAGCATCCTAATACCCTGTAGCAGGCAAGCCGTGGCCCTGTATCTGATGCTGGCAGAGGTGCCCCAAGGGGACAGGGGAAAATGGTTCAAAGTACTGGATTTACAATCTTAGTATTTTATCTAAAATATGACTTTTACCTTTATTTTTCTGAAGGTATATTTATTTTTAGTATCATTATTAAGAATCAAGATTTAAGATGTCATTTCCTCTCTCTCTCTAGCTATTGATTGTACTGGTAATCAGACCTACACTTATGACACCAACTCTTGTGATCGAACTTGTCACTCTCTCTCCAATGTGAATTTGGAGTGTTATCCCAATGATATCCCAATCGAAGGTTGTAACTGTCCTCTGGGGTTGTACTTGAATGACAAACAGCAATGTGTTGCAATATCACAATGTCCCTGCTACCTGGATGAAAATATAATTGTCATGCCAAACCAGCAGACTGTCTACAAAGGACTTCAGTGGTAAGTAATGGAATCGATATTACCCTCACTAAACACCAATGAAGGATGGATAGTTTTCTGGGTCCCAACACTTCACCAATAACATCTCAAATTATGCTCAGCCCACAACAGGTAAAATAAAGTTATTTTACCTGAATATGAATATTAATACATATAGATAAAAATGTTACCAATCCAAAAAGGCTGAGAGCTGCTCGCAATGGGCCTGACTCAGATCTCTAAGCGACTTACGTATACACGGAGATCTGTAATTAAGCGCTGGTACTCCCCTCCTTCTTATGGAGTTCTGGACACTTAAGTGCTTAGAACCCTACCTTAACTTAACCGCACAAACGCAGATCCATTTGTTATATACACATTTGGGACTGCCTTTCCCGACTCTGGCACTTAATTGCATAGCTAACCCTGCCAGTACAAAGTTCCGTATGGAAGTCCTTCGGACATGTAACATCTGGCGCGCACATGGGCCGATGCTACATATGAAAGGGACTTACTCAAATGACTTGCATAAGTCACCTTCTATCCCTAATTATGAGTCAGGCCCAATATGTTTATAAACAGTCAAACATGGAAATTACTGTATATGCAGAGCAATTGCCAGCTGGAGACCACACTGCACATGCACAAGATGGGGGCTCATCCGTACCACCCACACTAAGATCCCGTCTTTTTGTTATGAGACTGAATCAACGTACTCTTTGCTGTAATCATTGACTTATTTGAAAAAAACATTGTACTTCATATACAATTGGACTTTATATAGTATTTATACCTTCTAAATGACATTTTTACTGATATGAAAAGGTTATAGTTGTGTATATAACTAGCATCTTGTGTGGAAATCAAATTACAATGTCAAATTATGCTTGTGCATTCTGTGATACCAGAGAAGAATATTTATTCACACTAAGGGGCAGATTAGGATGAAGGGACATCAGCAAAGAATGATAGTTGACAGGTAGTTGAAAGATGCTGGCAATTGCCGGCAGTCTGCATTTTAGGAAGCAGCGGTGATGAAACCCCTTGATTCGCAACGAGTGATCCATCAAAAGGTAAGTGTTTAACCTAACCCTACCCTTAACACTTCCCTATCCTTAACCTATCAGTTCCTGCAGCCTGACCCTCACTCTCCCATTCTTCAATCCTAACATGCCCCACAGCCTAACCCTAGCCGTCCATTCCCTTGTAGCCTAACCCTAACCCTACATGCCCCGCAGCCTAACCATAACCTTCCCCTTAAGCCCTAACCCTAACCTTTTACCATCACAGCTTCCAGCTACTGGAGACAGGGAAATAGGTCCCCATTCCCAATAGCACATTTTTATTTTCAGCCTGTTTCAAACAATGATGCAGCTGCCATTCAGTTGGCGGCTGTATCATGCTCGAAATATGGCCACTCAGACCATCAGCCGCAACCTGTAAAAGATAAAAATGAAATTTCACCTCTCACATTGCAACACGGTTATACACATTGGGCTGGATCCAGACTTAAGTAAGTGCTTGAAATTAGTTACTCCTGGGCTAAACCATGTTGATTTCAGGGGGAGTCAAGTTAATTGTATTCTTTGCATGCAGGGATATATCTTTGAATTGCTTACTACACACAGATACTGACCAGCTTTACTATCACACGTATTTAGACTTGGGATAGGAAACATCACCTCTCAACTCTAATACTGTTTGAAATATGACTCCCCTGCAATCTGCATGATTTAGCCCAGGAGTAACTAATTTCAAGCACTTACTTAAGTCTAGATCCAGCCCATTGGCTCTTTTTGTTGTTGTTACTAACCCTGAATCAGGCTGTGGCTGTTGTAGTCATGTTTAATGACTTTGTTCTGATTCTTTTGCAGTTATTGTGTCGGTGGAAGATTCAACTGTATTGGCAGCAGAATTAATTTTGCAGGTACTAGCTTTCTCCCTTTGCCATTGTTCCTTATTTTTATGTTTTATTTGTTGCATTTTATCACTGCTTCTTTCTTCTTTAGCATCTTGCTTGGTCCCAAAAGTCATGAAAAATTGTGGATCCCCATCAACTAAATATGGAGCTGCTTGTGCCCCAACATGTCAGATTCTGGCTACTGGGATTCAATGCGTAAGTTCCTTCTCAGTGGCTGAATCCAGATATGTCAAAGAGGGGTGCAAATTAATTTAGGGTTTTAGCATACAGAGAAAATACTGGCTGATTATGTTTATTGCATA
This sequence comes from Limnodynastes dumerilii, assembly GCA_011038615.1. Classification (NCBI taxonomy): domain Eukaryota; kingdom Metazoa; phylum Chordata; class Amphibia; order Anura; family Limnodynastidae; genus Limnodynastes; species Limnodynastes dumerilii. The sequence goes on along the minus strand of WWET01003091.1, from coordinate 89,880 downwards.
CAAATTCTGAACAACCTCATTTTTAAGTTCTCATATGTTCCATAAACATTATCATGATTGGATTTTTTTAAAACTAGCTAAATATTCTTCAATAAAAACATTTCATAAAACATTTTTGTATATGAAAATATTTCTAAAAATAATTTTAGTTTTGTCCCTGGAAATGTGTTACAATCAGGGTCTAGAGTGTTAGTGCAGTGGATGAGCAATTCTAGGTGTGCGATCTATCGCAAGTTATCAGTATGTTGTACTAAAAATTCTTTTAAAGCATGTTATCAGTTGTGTAGAGAGGTCGAGAGGCTGAGAGGTGTAATGCAATGGCCTATACAAGGCAATATGTTGCAAAAGTATCTTTTTTTTAAGCAAAAATAAAACCTATTATCTATTGTATTTTAAAAATGCCCAAGCAAAATGTGTGTCAATATGCTGCTATTTAGGCTTCATAAAAATAGTGAGTATACAGTAGTATAGGGTATGCAGTGTCTTTTACAACATTATTTTGTTAAATATAGTTTGTAGGGCTTTGTTATTATTAGGAATTGGGCAATTTCATTAAAGAAAATCTCTTCTGTGTTACATGTTCACCAGCCCTGAGCTGCTGCCAAATATAAGAAGGAAGCCAAGGGAATCTGTGCCTCACTAAACCAACCCACATTCTTTTTACATAGGACCCCTGTCACATCCCTCTCTTGTGCAGGCTTTATGGCAGCGAAAGCCTGCCTTAAGTAAAGCATGCGAATCAGCGGTCCGTCCGACTGCTGATCCAGACAAGTGTGAGATACCCCTCCCACACTGTACAATTAGCATGCTTCCCCCCACCCACTTTAGCTCACTTAGTTCTGTACGATGCTTGATACGCCCAGTGTTACGATGCACCCTCCAGTCAAATCAGGCCTGTATGATGCCTGTATGGCGGGAATAGCCATGTAAATTAGGGGTTGGGGGCGGGGAAGCCCCATTATGACTAGGTCTTTGTCTGCTAGTCGTGAAAACTTAAGGTAGGAATCTGGACACGTAAGTATCCAGATTTATTACCGTCAGCGGGGAGTGCTGGTGGTGTGCACTCCCCACTATGTGCATGTATCTACGGACCCCTGCTCGCATGTAAAGAGTCCAGGGGGTCTGGATCTGGGACAATGGCTATAGTAACTCTAAACAGAGATAAAAAAAAAACATATATATATATTAGAATAATATTAATTTCTAATAAATTATAGGCATTAGAATTATTAAAAAATAAGTGTCAGAGGATAAAAGAGTTATATAAGATTGGTGACATTGGGGTAGATCCAGAACTACATTTGCCGTACGTTTATTCTCGTAGCGTATTTTCGTGTGCGTATATTCTATACACTCCCCTAGTAACACCCCTTGAACGTACGTATTTTGTCAAGATACGCTTTCCAAACCCTACCTTAACTTTCGCCAACGTAACCGCAGTGATACGCACACGTACGTATGGGAAACACGAATTTACGCAGCTAAGCACGCCCATACTTACTGTACACTTTAAATACAATCCCCCGCCTACTTAACGTATTTCAGACATATTTTGGACTCACGTAAAATTGGCACACCCACACGTAAGTATTTACGCGACACATACGTTAATGGCCCATATGTTCACAATTATGCTACGTTACTGTGCGTATATTCTATGGTGCGCATGCGCAGTACTTACCAAAAGGCGATTTTTCGTCTCCGCCATGCGTACATTCGCTCACAAGCGTTGTTCTGGATCTGGGCCATTTTAAATAAGGTTTCAGAGGTAATTATTTGTGTGATTCTACACCTTTAATGTGTAGAAAACATAAAATGAGCATATAGAATTTAAAGTCCATGTATAATTGTGTAATAAGAAGACTATTTTTGATGTATTGAATGCATTTATAGATACCCACCAAGTGTGTACCTGGGTGTGTTTGTCCTGCTGGTACTTTTGAAGACCTTGATGGCAAATGTGTGCCAAAAAGAAATTGTTCCTGTGAATTTGGAGGCATGGTTTATAGAAGGGGGGAGTCCATACGTGCCCAGTGCCAGAAATGGTAAGAGAAACACAGCATCAAATTTCTTAATTGTGACTGATAAAAATTCAACATATGTTTAGATAAATCCATTATGGACCTTATCCAAATGTAGGCTCGTTACCATAGCATACTTTTATGTAATTTCGTTCCTTGCATGCCCAGAAAATAAAAGCATACAGACTTGACCACAGTGGACGCATTTGAAGGGGCATTACGAGGGAGGGAAGTGATACAGTAAGGATGTGCTCCCATAAATGAGCCCAATGTAGACCAGAGGGTTTGTCTAGTAACCAAAATTTCAGCTGGGTGTATTTGCACCATCTCCAGAGCATGTCAAAGTTCATGATGAACATGCCAGCAGTCTAAGGGCCAGATTTACTTAGGGGTTACAGGTTTGGAAAAGTGAAGCTGTTGCCTATAGCAACCAATCAGATTCTAGCTCTCAGTTGCCTGTTACATACTAGGCATGTCAGTTGGAATCTGATTGGTTGCTATGGGCAACATCTCCACTTTTCCAAAACGCAGCTTAGTAAATCTGGTCCTAAATGTTCATGCCACTGGATTAGACCCTATATGTAACCGTTGAGCTACTGGTGGTGATAATGTAGGTATTGGTCTAACCAAGCTGGGGCAAAGCTGTAGGTCAGACCACTTAAGTCGATAAGCTTTAGAATACAAATTACTGCATTACCATTCTGTAAGCATTTATCTTAGAACGCACATCCACCATCAAAAGCAAAGGTACATGTATAGGTTTTTCCCCAAACTACTTTCACAATATTTTTACTTCTGATTCTAGATGAGCCCCTTTTTCGTTATTCCAACGCACCTCAGCTAGGACACCAAAATAGGAAGATTAGATGAAGATGTCTTGGAATAAGCCTGTTACCTGGTCTGTCAGTCATTGGGGTACATTTACTAAGGTCTATTTTTTAAGGCAATATGAAATCGATACATCTCGCTGTGCTTTTCTGGCGATTTTCACCCTCTAATCACCGTATTTACTAAGAGGCGCTTTTTCTAAGCAACGGCGAGATGCATCGATTTTTCAAGGGGTAAATCGCTGTGGTTTTCTATAGAAAAGCACAGCGATTTTCACTTGAAAAATCGCCATCGCTTTATGTCCAAAAAAAAACAACAAACCCAAGCACAGCATGTTTGGAATGCTTAGCATGGCTGCGCTGAAAAAAATACAAGTCTCAGCATTGCTGAGCCTTGTCTTAATATCAGTGTCAGCATGTTATGCCTTCTAAGTATGCTGCGCTGTAGCCGTAAGGCTTAGCATGGCTGCTCTGATAGAACTACAAGGCTCAGCATTGCTGAACCTTGTATTAATATCAGAGTCAGCATGTTAAGCCTTCTAAGCATGCCGCACTCTAGCCGGTGAAAAAAAAAAGTTGTCTAACATTGTCTAAAAAAAATACATAAAACACATTGACACACATGTGTGAAGAAAAAAAACAATTAACAATACATTAATTTTCCCCATACTATTTAAAATTAATACAGGTGGCCACACTGTTTTTTAATACACTTCTGATAAACTTAAGCGTGTTGCATACTGAAATAAAAAATATTTTTTGACTCACCGTTTAACTGTCATCATTCTTGGGAAGAGTTGCTTGTAGTTTATTCTTTCTTTCAAGTAATTCTTCTCCAGTTGCTTGTAGAATCTTGTCTGCTTGCTTGAAGAAGATGTTCCGGTCCTTCCTTCTGGTCTTCGGCATCTTCTAGCACTTGCCCGACGACATGTTCCCTCCTCTTCTTGGGCGCCGCTACTAATGACCATTCGAACACTAGAGAGCACCCTTTTATAGAAATTATGACATCATAAACACTAGAACACTCACTAGAGCCCACTAATGTAAATGACGTCATCATTTTTATAAAAGGGTGCCCTCTACTGACAGAATGGTCACAAAAGGCGCTTTGATTTTCAGCGCTTTGACGACGAACTAAAAGCGATTTAGTAAAATCGCCTTTAGTGAATATGGCGAATTGTATTTTTTATATGGCAAACATCTGGACGATTTTTGTCCAGCGATGTTTGCCGGGTCGATTTTGCTAAAGGCTAAAGTCCCGTTACTTTGCCTTTAGTGAATACGGCGATAGCATAATCGCCGGCAAAGTCCTGGGAGTGTGGCGCTTTGAGCAAAAGCGACCTTAGTAAATATACCCCATTGCTTCTAAGAATATTGCGGTTTTAAACTTAGCAAGATCACAATATACAGTCCATAGTGTTGTAGATATAAAGGAAAAAAGAAACTACAAAAAAAAAGAATTTCTGATGTAAAGATTTTCTCCTGTCATGACATGACGAACCCTTATTTTACACCATTCCTCCCCCAAGATAAATATTTATCCTTAATGATCTTCCTTCTTTCTGTAGCACTTGCATCGCAGGCCATTGGCAATGCCAAGTACAACACACCTGTGCTTCTACTTGTATGATGTATGGGGAGAGTCACATCAAGACTTTTGATGGACAGCAGTATTTGTTTGGTGGAGACTGTGAATACACTTTAGTGACGGTAAGTTTGGTTTATATGTGTGCAGGAGGATAACTACAGCACTTGATGATCCTGCATTAAATTCCAGTTATGATCGCTATGGCAGCAATCACACATTCTACAATGATACTGCTGATGTTATATATTTGCTGTATCAATGCGTGAACAAAAAATACCTCACCTAGCTGTTGTGTATCTTCCTATACCTCTCCTCTGTCTGTCCCTCTATCTGTGTCTCTATCCTCTACCTTATTCTGTCTTTACTCTCATTCTGCTCCTCCTTTTCGCCTTCCTTCTATCTGTTATGGGAAGTAACACGCCCAGACGCAGAGCCCCTGATGGTGGGGATAACCTTGGCTGCAGGATTCCAGCAGGTCACAGCCCCAGATGGAATCCCTTGACAAAAGTGAACTAGGTAAGATACAAAGATGGTATAAACATACCCTTGACCAGGATGGACAAGACAGACAACACAAAAAATTTAAAGAGGGAGCCCTCAGAGCAATGACCAAACCCAGAAAGGAAGAGGAGGTGGGATGGAGAATGCACTATAACACCAGAGAATATAGGTAGTAAAGGAAAAGGTACAAAGATGTAAGTAGCACAAAATGGACACAACAGCTAGTAAAAGGTGGAACTAGCTGCCTACTAATAATAAGCATAAAACACACCAGATGTTACTAGGTGGTAATAGGTGCCAAGAGGTAACTAATACAAAAACTCCAAAAGGGAGAGCACACAGGGAATACCAAAGGTACAACAGCAGAGAAAGGAAACAAGGACTAGGAAAGTAACCATAAGACAAAGATAGGAGCAGGCAGGGAACAGGAGCAATAACAAGGAGTATCAGTGAGTCCAAAGAAACACTAGCACAACAAGGAGCTGACAACAAAACACTTACATAACTGGCAGTGGTTGCTGGTCTATTTACAGAGAGGCTGGCCAATCAGAATGATCTGATAATCCAGCCTCCCTACACTGATAGGTGAGCATCCCAGCTGCTAGGCCACTGCCGGAACCAGTGCGAGTGTCCATAAGTATTCTGGCTGGCTAGCAGCCACAACATGTGACTGTTGACCACCAATGACAGCACGAATATCCTGCCTGGCAGCACAGCTCATAACACTCTCTATCCTGTCCTCGCCCTCTGTCTTTGCTCCTATTCTGTCCCTCTATCAAATCTTCCTCCGCACTGTCCTGTCAGCACCTCTGCTTTCTCTTCTTTCCTCTCTCTCTCTCTCTTCTTCTCTGTCTCCCTCTTTTGTGATCACTCCTGGTGCTTTATCCTACTTCCTGCCACTGGACTTGCCTTAGAGGTATGTCATTATTTCATTATAAATTAGGGTTAGGATTAGTAATTATGAATGCATTATTACAATTCTATCTGACAGGTGTCAAGTTAAATACCTAGTAAAATAAAGGAAAAAGCTGGACAGTTAACTCTGTCACATTAAATTCCTAGTGCACATTATGGCCCTGACTCACAACTAAAAACGTTCATCAGATCTGTGCGTAGTTTTGCAAGCGGTTATACTGAGAACTAATATATATGCACTGAAATCTTGAACGACTCACAGGCACGTAGGACTGATTCACGCATGAGCATGTAAAGTGTTCCGTGTTGCATACATAGAGGGACATGTCTCTTAATGCATAGCAGCAGCACACAGACTAATAATGTACAATAGGGGCATGCCTTTAGAGTTACAAGTGATGCACAAATGCAGAAAAAATTAAGGTAGCCTTCTACCACTCTTAAGCTGTTTTCCGTTTGGTTCGGTGTAAGCCTATGCATCTTGCCTATATGTTTTTAAAGCACCTATACCTGCTCCTTTATAGTTTCACTTGGTGTTTACAATAAATGTGAATAGTTTAACTTTATAGATTTTTTTATTTCAATTTTAAAATATAAACATTACAAAAGAAATACAATATATTTGTATCCTTTTGTATTATAAAAAAAAATAAACATATTAGGAAACACATAATGAAAATTTATTTTAAATAATACAAAAAAAATGTATTCATTTTAAAAATGAACATAAACACATACTTTATGGCAAAAACAAAACACTTACAATAATCATTTTAAAAAAGCTTATAACTGAATATTTAAAATTTAACACAAAACAATATTTACATTTAAATGTTTCATTTAAAATAAAAAAAAATCCAGTATATAGACAGTAGTTTGGAAACATAATACAAGTAGTTCATTGCACATTAAGGCTTAAACTAACAAAGTGACAGCTATATAATATAAACAAATGCAAACTTCTTTTAATAGTCAACTAATAGAAAGATATTAATACAATGATTCTGAGTGTTGAAAAAAGAATCAGCAATTTTGGTTAGTTGTGTGTATCAGTGAATACTTAGGGCCAGATCCAGAGCTAAGTGCAGTTTAAGTACGATCACGAAGCTTCTTTACGCGATCAGAAGTACTATGCACTCCCCTCGGTCGCACGTAATTTACTTGATTTACGAGTACCAAACCCTGCCCTAACGTTTCCTTGCGTAAGTACGCTCATACATAATGGATTGTCGCATGTAAGGACCTAACCCGGCCCATACTGTACACTTTAAATGGCTCCCTCCACCTACATAGCGTGTTTCCGGCCGCCGTAAGGATGACCCGCTTCTTCGTATGTATTTACAAGGAAGGCAACGTACGATCAGAGTTACGACGACTAACTTCTGCCGCTCGCATTCGCAGTGCATATAAAAATGTTACTCAAGTGGCTAGCATAAAAACAAACTCATATGTAGCTCTGGTTCTGACCCTTAAGGCTGGATCCAGACCTAGTTAAGTGCTTGAAATAAGTTACTCCTGGGCTAAACCATGTTGATTTCAGGGGTCATCTAAGTAATTTTATTTTTTTCCTGCGGGGAAATATCTTTGAATTGCTTACTGTACACACT
>WWET01003091.1:59701-70404 GCA_011038615.1 Limnodynastes dumerilii | reverse complement strand
AAGAATAAAATAGGAACTATAAAGATCAAACAGAAGTCCAATAGTAGACCAATAAGCCAAAAAATAGAGCCTTAAGAAAAGCAACCTTTTCTTAAGCAACCCTTATATTACCACCTATTGTTAGATTAGTGATATATATCAATCTAAAAATAATAAAAAAAAATACATATAAAATGGACCTTATATATAATATCAGATGGACATAGAATATTCAGATACTGAGTCCTAATTAATTGGAAAGGTACAGACTAGGCCACTGAGGCACATGTCCAGAGTCTCTTGAATAAATATGTATGGGTATGATTGTTTAAAATGTGAGGCTGGTCAATATATATAAATAGTTACTGCATAGTGATTTTCTTAGCAATTTTTATAGCATTTAGTTCAAAGAATAAATTGTAGTTGGTAATTAAGTTTCGTTTTTACTTATGGTACCGTGGATGTAAGATATACGCGTCAGGACAGCACCTTTCCACCGTTCCTAGCATTTGCACTTTGTTCCATTGGACTGTCTGTTTAACCGAGCAATAACCATCGGAGCTCTTGCTTTTTATACTACACGGAGAATCACTCCACCATCCCGGTCTGCTGCCGTGACACGGGAGGGAGACGGCAGCGGCTGCCGCCAGGCACTTACTCACCATCAATCCGTGCCTCTCCGGAGCTCCTTTTACTACCTCAGCATCCGTTACTATACTGGTTGGACAGCTAATTATACATCTTCTATTGAAAACAAGGAGATCCTAAACCAGTATATTCTTTTACTATTGATCCTACTACAATTATGTGATACATTTATATAGTGTTTGATGAATTAATACCAGGCCTGGTATATCTTACATCCACGGTACTGTGAGTAAAAACGAAACTTAATTACCAACTACAATTTATTCTTTGAACTAAGTGCTATAAAAATTGCTAAGAAAATCACTATGCAGTAACTATTTATATATAAGGACCAGCTTCACATTTTCAACAATCATACCCATACATATTTATTCAAGACACTCTGGACTTAATTGTGAATTGTCTCCCGATGTGCCTCAATGGCCTAGTCTGTACCTTTCCAATTAATTAGGACTCAGTGTTTGAATATTCTATGTCCATCTGATATTATATATATATATGGTCCAGTTTATATATATTTTTTTATTATTTTTAGATTGATATATATCACTAATTTAACCATAGGTGGTAATATAAGGGTTGCTAGATAAAGATTTTTTCATTTATTTTTATTTTTCCCCCTTTCTTAAGGCTCTATTTTTTGCCTTATTGGTCTACTATTGGACCTTGGTTTCTTCCTTATAGTTCCTATTTTATTCTTATATTTTATTGTCTGAGTAATAAAATCTTAATAGCCTAAACCTTATACAAGCGCTTTGTTCCCTTTTTTTTTGTTTTATTTACCACTACATTGGAAGATTGACTCTCTTTCTACAGAGCAGCGGTTTTTGGAATTATGCTACTATTAAGAAATGACTAACCCTCTTTAAGTGCGTGTTATTAATGTATTATATTATTTAAGACTAAATGCCCCCACTTAGGGCATACTAGATACTAGCTATTGTCTGAGTAATAAAATCTTAATAGCCTAAACCTTATACCAGCGCTTTGTTCCCTTCTTTTTGTAAAAACATTTTGAGCCTTCCAAAGTTTCTGCTGTGACAATAAAAAAAATGTATCGATGCAATTACATTGTGCAACATGCAAGAGGGCTTGCTGGAGGATAATCACTAAGGGATTCAGAGATCCGTTTTCACGGCCAGTTCCAAGCGTATTTTTAGGTATGTTTAAACAGCGCATGCGTAGTAATGTTTTTTACGTAGTTCACATAGGCTATACGTGCTGAAGTGCCTTACGGACGGACTTGTGAATCGCGCGTTGGTACATACTTCCAGATCTGCGATGTAAAAATACGCACGGGAGAATTTAAATAAAAATGGGCGAGGGGCATTTAAATGAAGGAAAGGGGGCGTAATTATCAAGATACGCACAGGACTGCACACGGACAGTTACAGGTGGTCTATGGAGGCTGAAGTCTCAGAGAGCACAGCAGAGAGAGGGGAGTGTCATAGGTGTTAGAGGGTTTGGCATGCACCGTGTGTGCGTATATTTGCGGACCGATCTGGACACGGATCTCTGAATACGGTCCTAAATACTCAGGTCACTCTCCCTATTCGCTCTTGTGTGGTTCATTTGTTTCTGAAACCAGGGCAGGGACCATTTCTGGAGGGTTTGATGTCTTATGAGCGTGGAAGGAATTAATTTGTAAATATTAAGAGTAGAGGGAATTTTGTAGATTATGAGCCTAATTCAGGGTTTTTGAACAGCAAAACTCTGAAGGTCCAGGGCTGTATTCTCATTAAGTATAGATGCTTTCATTGATTAAAATCTTCTCTGTCATACACTTACAGTGAGGCTCAGATATAGCTTGCCATCTAAGATGCATCTTTTGTGACATGATAGAAAAGCTAGATTCTAGCACATTAGTAAATCAGTAATTTGCTGCTGGCTTCCTGCAGAGATCATTCAATGGAGTTGACATCACTCATTCAATTCACAGAATGAATCACAAGCTCTCTGTAGGACATTGAATGAGTGATGTCAGCTCTAATGCCTGATCTCAGCAGCAATCCATTATTTGCTAAATGAAAAGATAAAAGTAAACAAGTTTTAATGATTTCTGAAGCCCAATTTAACTTTCCCCAGCATGTGGGCCCACCATATATGGCAGACATTTCCCGCATTTTGGGAAAGGTTTAACTGGGCACAATTGTACACCTTTGGTGTTTTTGTTAATATCACTGGGACACCCCATTCCGCTAGTGCAGTGCACATAAAAGATTTTTTTTTTTTTATCTAGTCATAGAAAAATCTTTCAGTATTTAGAGCTTTTTTTTATAGTGTTTAACTAGAAAACATAGTAAATGTTTAGCATTTAGTCCGTGTTCCTCCCAAAAAAAATAGGCGTTTAAATGCTTTTAATTTTCATTTGAAATGATTATGTTACATTGAATGTTCATTTGGGATAGGGTTTAGAAAAAAATTACATTGAACAGTCATTTTTATTTCTTCAAATGAAACATTGTATTTTATCTTCTTCTGAGCTAGATCTTGACCAAGTGTTTTTAAACAGTAGCAGTGGGTAGTAGTTGGGCTGATATAGATGGACATTGTTGCAGACCTAACCTGAGGCTGCGTGAAAAAGGCTGAATCCAAACAGTCACCTTATCTGCCCTACAATGATTAATTGCCTGTTTACCTCAAACTATGCAGTACCTATCTCTGACACCACCAAGGTTTAATGAGACAGCATGCATACCATCTCAGGAGGCCTTTGGTTTCTCTTTTGAATGATTGCAACACAATTTACTTCTCAGAATTATCATAAATTCAAAATGATCTCTTATACCTATGTAATCTTTAAGAAGCACGTGAATCTGACAAGTAAATCTGTAGAAACACAAACACATGAACTTATTGGTATTTAATATAAAAAGAAGGTCACAAAGCATATAGTATAAAAATGATAACAAAATGACATACAAGATATTGCAAATAGTTTCTTATAAAATTAAAAGGGTTAAAATGCAGAAAAGGTTCAACTTGAGCAGAGGACACTTTCTGTGATGGGATTGCAAGATGGTGAGCGCATTCCCTCAAAAACATTGAGATTCCAAGAAATTAACAAAACTATAGTCACATATGAGGCTTTTTATATGCACTTTCAGCCCCATAAGCCCACACCTCCTCTTCCTTTCCTCTAAAGACTCATTTTAAATTATGCATCAAAACACTTATTCCGATACTACTTCTGACATGTAATATCCTTATCCACCCTAAGGGCAATCTTGGACTTATTTGTATTCAGGATAATTTGATATTTTTCTGTACCTAGGGGCTTCTCTTTTGGGCTTTAACATGTCTGATTATTTATCATGACCTGATCAGCAAGTATAAAAGAATTCCCCTCTGATCACGTTTCTGGTCATTGATTGTTGTTTTGCTACTGCTGGGTTTCCATTCATTTCCTTTATGTGTCTACTCTGTGGTAATCTGAATTCTGTTCTCCTTGCCCAGGGTGTCTCATTGTTACATTACCCAGATTAACTGCACACCAGGGCGTGGAGTCTAACTTGGGCCTGGTATTTGCTGGAGCCCCTGATGGTGGGGACAGGTTTGTGCAGCAGGGCATTCAGTAGGTTCTGGTCCCTAATAGTGACTCCCAAAGTAGCAACCATGGTTTGGGAATCATGAATTATGAATGGGCATTACACCAACCGACAGTACAGCAGACGACACTGGAGGTAGATAAGAAATGGACATAGTACAGTGGAGCTCAGATACTGCTTTTCATTCTAAAATGCTAATTTCGCAACATGGCAGGAAAGTTAGATTGCAGTCCTTTAGTAAATAATTAAAGGTTTGTTTATTTACCAATTAACAGCTGCTGGCTCAGACAATAAACCTGACATCACCCATTGTCTGATCTTTGTAGGGAGAAATTAGCAGCTAATTGTTAAGTAAACAGAGGTTTAATGATTTATGAAGTCCTATTCAAGTTTCCCCAGCAGGTGGGCCTGCCATGCATGCAATTTCTCACAATGTATGTCCGAACTTTCATTGAATTTGAGAAGGTTTGAGCATAGCTGTATAACCCATTAGACTAGACACTACTAGACACAGTTGAGAAGACGGGCTGGACCAGATCACAAGTACCAGAACAAGGATACATGGAAGGAGAGATTCAGGACCTGCGTCAAACCCAAACTAAACACAGGACACAGCAGACCATGGGAACCCAAACAAGAATTATGTTCTGACTCAACTGACAGGTTACCGAAATAAACTAGAATTGGTATAGGCATACAGGTATATACATAGTACCAACCACAAAACAGGGACAGGTATTGCGAGAACAGGAAAGGTGCAGTGGAGCAAGTCTACAAAAGGATAAGTACAGATATCAGAGAAAGGTTACAAATAAACAGGTAACAACAGGCCATCTGCTATAGTTCCAGTGTGGCAAGTTCACTTTCTGTGTGTTGTTTTGTTTTCTTATATTTTGTGATGTGAAAAAACTTCAATAAAAATTTACTGAATTAAAAAAATAAACAGGTACCAACAGGAGGTGGAAGGATTCAAGGTACAGACATAAACACACAGGTAAGAGGAAAGCAGAAAGCCAGGTAATAAACACAGATACCAGGGATGAGCAGAGAGGTACTGGAGTGATATAACAAACAGCAGAACAAGGAAAGATAAGAACCTTGCAGAGAACAGAGATAACAGGAAGAATGCAAGAACAACACAGGAGGCAAAAGTGTGCAAGGCAATAGTACAGTAGGACAAGAGAATACACAGGACAAGGATCTTGTTGTGTTAAACCTGAGGCAAAATGGACAAAATTGCTAGATAAAAGAATATCACCAGTAAGGGAGAGTTCTCCTTTCTGAGTATTTAAACACAGAACAGCCAGTCAGAGCTGGAGAGCCTTTTAGCTGTGGTTGGTCTGAATCCTGATTGTTAGGCACCAACTGGGGCCTGTTAAGTACTCTAGAACCTGCAGTGGAAGCTATGGCTGTGCTGTTACACAGCAACCTGGCTGCTTAGCAACAGCCATGATTTCTATCATCCAGCTTCCTGAGAGAGCAGCATACTGGCTACCTAGAGCAGCACGCTGGCTACCTAGAAAAAGCCAGGATCTACTTGAGAAGCCAGAAGAGAAAGAAGTTGTGCAACTGCGACGACTACTACTATAATACTCACATGCAACAATTTTATATGTATGTGTTTTCACATTTGTAGAACAAAGACTCCTGTTTATATTAGTTTACTCCTGTGTAATAGGAATCCAAGCTACCTTTGTTTAGTGTGCTGTGCTATAACAGACTCACATTTGTATTTGTGTACTTCAGCATTACCTAGCCACCTAACCTCTGTTTAGAGTCCAGAGGGTTCTCAGTACGTATTCCTGGTTGCATCTGCTATCTCCTGTAAAGTTTAAGTTCTGCTTGCCTTTGTTCTGTTACTGTATATCCCATTGTTTCTGTTGTTTTACTCACAGTCCTCTGTTCTCTTGTACAAGTTGGTGGATGTAGACTGATGAACTCTCTTGTATCTACGTTATTATTTGTGTATTACGTTAATTACAATCTTCCTTGTTACAAGTCTGTCCTCACACTTAGCAGTTCCAGCAAAGATCACGCTTCAGTTTAGATTCCCACACACTGGTGTATGTTTATTTCTGTTTGTTTAAAACAACAATTCTGTGTTTTCCAAAGCCTCTACAGGAGGGCCTGATCTTATCACCATACCACAAGGAATTTGAGTGGTCCGGTGTTGGGGACCATGTATGACACCCATAAATTCTTTATTGACATTTTAATGGTACACACACACACACACACACACACACATATATATGCACACAAACATTTTCTTATGACTAGATGTAAACACATTTTTTAAAATAACAAATGCCAGGCCACTTTATAATTCTACAAATTCTAAAATACTTTATATAAAAGATGTTTAATCTTACCATGACAGGCATAACTTTTTGTTATTATTTATATAATTGAAATTAATTGGGCATTTTAAAAGTTGTTAAATGTTATGGGGAATATAGAGGTCTAAGGCTTTTTGAAAAATACTTCTCCTTGGAATCACTAGAATTAAAGTAAACCATAATATCAGCTTGGATGACAAAATAAGTGGTTTAGATGGAATAAGATTGGCACCATTTACAAAGAAAAATTTTTTTTGGTATTTTTCAGTGCTGAGTCTAGAGTCAGTGCTCCCACAACCACACTAGAATAGATCCCCACATTCACCAACCACACACACACACACACACAAACACACACACACACACACACACACACAAACACTTTAAATCAGGTCACAACTTTACTAAACTACTTATCATTTCTGTGATACTTAATTTTCTTTCTGTGCACTCATACTTAATTTCTTTCTTTTGATTGAAGATCTCCAGCCATACACCAAATCAGTGTTTGAAATATCCCAGTACTCTGATTGGTTGATGACAATGCAATTCAATCCAATCCCTATCATCCTGGATTTACTGAATCTGTTATACCCAGTTAACAGAAAAGCCACAGTACTTGGATGAAATACAATAGGGATCTTAGAAGAGTGTGCTGCATAGCTGCTCTGTTTATGTATGAAACACAGCCAGAACCAACAGGGAACAATATTTTCATTTCAAACACCTGTCATCTTGGTGCACACTATAATATAACTTTTACATCAAAAATCTTAGACTGCATTCATTGGTACTGTGTATTGTGATTTGCCAGAAGTTTTGCGAGCATGGTGAATTTTTGTCATTTGTATGAACATGAATGATTTTCTTATGTAAATTATGCTTTTACAATATAGCCTTTTTTTAAATCATAGTGCTAAAACCCATTATAACCCATTATAAATTCCTTTTTTCTTGCAGCTTCCACAATGCCTAACAGTCCTACAATTCTCACAGTAACCACAGTAACACCAACAACACCCATTGTCCATTCTGTTCCTACCAGCACTACCACTTCCAAAACCACACCAACTGCCACTGTAAGCTACACTACTGTTCCTACTATCACTACCACTTCCAAAACCCCACCAACTGCCCCTGTAAGATACACTACTGTTCCTACTATCACTAGCACTTCCAAAACCCCTATGCCTACCACTGGAACTGGCACCTCCATTGCTTTAACTACCACACCTGTTAACATCATTAACTCCACATTAACTCCAAAAACAACAACACCAGCAACCCTGTCAAAAACTAGTGTTCGTTCAAACACCACACTTATTTCCACAGCTTCATTCACTTCTTTTATCACATCAACATCTACAACAATAGTTTCTACTGTATCTACACCAATCCCTTCCACTACAAGCAACACTACAACTGCAGTAACCACAAATACATCTCTTACCACATCTATTTTTCCAACTAATACATCAACTGCAAGCACCAAAGCAGTCACAAGTAAGTATATAAATATATTTTTTTTGTTCAATTTCTGAGTAATTATATTGTGCAAATAAATTAACATATCTTTCATCTCAGGATAGAGCTGTTTCGATAGGGACAGAGCCTTGAAAGAGATATGTCCTGCCAAAATGGGAATGGTTGAGGGCTATATCTTACCGTATAAGACAATTATTTTATCCAGAGAGATAAACTGAAGACAGAAATACCATATGAACATCTTAAACGCAAAATAAAAATCTGATGTTCACAAAATAACCAGTGTAAGCACATTGGGCCAGATCCAGAGCAAAGCCGGCACATCAGAGTAGATCCAGACCTAAGTGCGCTAGCATTTTTTACCGTATAAGACAATTAATTTATCCAGAGAGATAAACTGAAGACAGAAATACCATATGAACATCTTAAACGCAAAATAAAAATCTGATGTTCACAAAATAACCAGTGTAAGCACATTGGGCCAGATCCAGAGCAAAGGCCGCACATCAGAGTAGATCCAGACCTAAGTGCGCTAGCGTTTTTATGCTAGCCAATGACGTAAAATCGCCTATTTGTATTTACTGCGCATGCGCGTGGCAGATGTTACGCCACGTAACTCTGAACGCACGTACCAACAGCGTAATTACGAACTAAGTTACAACACCCGTAGTAACGTTTTGTAGGCGGTGCGAGGCATTTAAATTGTTCAGTATAGTTAGGCCGTTACGTACGTGAATCCATGACGTACGTCCGTACTTACGCTTTGAAAAGTTAAGGTAGGGTTTGGGAAGCGTAACGAGATCAAAGTATGTACGAGCGAGGGCAGTGCCTAGGGGAGTGCATAGAAAATACGCTAGTGTAAATACGCCACACGATGAAACGTAACAAGCACTTAGGTCTGGATCTGCCCCATCGTCCTTACGCAAGTGTACAAAGTTATACGCCATATAGGCAGAGATAGCCATGTAAATTAGGTGTCAGGGCAGGGGAAGCCCTGTAACGACTACGTCTGTGGCCTAGTCGTAAAAATTTAAGGTAGGAATTTCCTACTGAGAGCAGGGAGTGCAGGAGACAAGCACTCCCCACTACGCATTCGTACTTACAGACCCTCGCATGCGCGTAATGGATCAGGCCCATTAACAGTACACACAGCACAGTACAGCTTATATCTTCTTTCTCCTTGAGAAA
Source organism: Limnodynastes dumerilii (assembly GCA_011038615.1). Lineage (NCBI taxonomy): Eukaryota > Metazoa > Chordata > Amphibia > Anura > Limnodynastidae > Limnodynastes > Limnodynastes dumerilii. Next base: position 61,217 of record WWET01003091.1, on the reverse strand, counting down.
TCTAGGTACTATCCTCCAATTTTCTTAAAGTCAATCATTTATGTTCACTAAGACATCACAGAAAGTATTCCATCAAATCAAACAGTGAAATAACATCCATTAAGTTAATTTTCTTCTCTGTTTCATGGAAACACAACAATTTTCTGTGTACCACAGACTTAATGAAGCACCAACATCTGAGATATCAAAACTTTTCTGCCAATCACCTTTCAGCCGCCAACCCTATAGTCAGCATAAGGGATGGAAATGGTGGAGATTCTTGAGGCTATGGAAGATCATTCTTTGAGAGCACCACTGTAGATCTCATAGCTATATCTGGTTGGAGTTGGTTCTGCAGTAGACTGAAAAACATGATTATAACCTTCATTTATTAATAGCGCAAAAATTCACACATTTTATAATGTTACATTTCGTCCCTTTTCAGGATATAGACAAACTATGTAAAGCAGGATTTTATTATTACTACATGAGTTTTTTCAGGATATGCACAAGGCTTCTGAGTGATTTGTGATTGATGAGGGAGGGTAGAAGGGGTGAGACTTAGAGCTGATTGGTTGCTTGAAGACTTTATACAGATACAACACACTCTGAAGATGATGATTAGTTAGAGCACATTGGGCCTGATTCAGACTTTGAAAATAAGAGAAAAAAGTTACTCCTGGAATAAACCATGTTGATTGCAGGGGGAGTCAAGTTAATTATATTCTTTGCATGCAGGGAAATATCTTTGAATTGCTTACTGCTCACAGATAGTGACCAGCTTTATTTCGAAACTGTTATTTATGCTTGAGCCAGGAAACGCCATCTCTCAACTCTAATACTGTTTGCAGCAGATGTAATATGACTCCCCTGCAATCAACATGGTTTTGCCCAGGAGTAACTTTACTCTCTTAAGGGTCTATTTACTTATGATTAAATTTTTTAATGAACGATGCTGATCCAGGCTCGCATCTCCTCGCAGTGAGCTTGGCACAATCCTTCACTAAATTTACTATTACTCACCCTACCTGCGAGGTCCCACGATGATGTGTCTGCTCATCGCAGGACGTTTCATTCATACACAGGGCTCTATTTATAAAGTTCATTTTGGAGTGATAGAAAACAGAAAACTATATAAACTACAAGAGGAGATTCAAAACCTATATAAAATGATTATATATATATATTCAGACATATACTGTATATATATAATCATTTTATATAGGTCTGAATCTCCTCTTGTCATTGGTGCTTCAGTGGATAAAAAGGGGGGAAACATTGGTGGTTCAGGGGGATCGCTAAGAATTAAAAAAAAAGGCATTAAGGAATCAGCTTGATTCCTTATGCCACCACTCCGTACGGCAGGTAAACATTGCGCATGCGCCGTGCATGTACGGAGCATGCGCGACTATTTTACTGCATCTTCGGCGCTTCACATACGAGTGAAGCGCTGGTGATGCAGGGGAAACACTCACCGGACATCGTGAGTCTTCACGATGAAGGTAAGTTTTTATAAATCTGGGGAGTGAAGTGTCCA
>WWET01003091.1:34139-45722 GCA_011038615.1 Limnodynastes dumerilii | reverse complement strand
TAGATAGATAGATAGACAGACAGACAGACAGACAGACAGACAGATAGATAGATAGATAGATAGATAGATAGATAGATAGATAGATAGATAGATAGATAGATAGATAGATAGATAGATAGATAGACATTCTAGGGAACTACTAAATACGTGAAGGATAGATCTCACATAGTCTACAGTAGGTGTGGGGAACCTTTTTTTTGCTAGGCCATTTGATTATTTATAACATCATTCGCAGTCCACACAAAATGATCAACTTAAAAATTAGCCTGAAGAAATGTTGACAATTAGAATCCTAACTTGCAATAATAATACAAACACGGAAAAATGCAGACAAATTAAATTACCGATAACTTTTATTCAGATTTTTTTGAATAGTTATAACTTGGTATTTATTTTATTTTTTAAATATTGGAAAAATATTTACATTTTAATTATTTTTACAATAAATATAACACATTCTCTAACAAACCTTAAATTGTGTAATCCTCTTATACTACCAGATACCAAAATCCACTTAAAATTTACAATAAGAGGAAAAACACAATGTTGTTATATTTCAGTACTGGCTATTTTGTAATAAGATAAAACAAAATATTTGTGTAGTAACCTATAAAGACCACAAATAAAATCTTCTGTGTGGCACTATACATATAACAATTCTCATACAAAGGATAAAGGGCCAGATCCTAATTTACGTTTAGTGGGTGTTTTCCGATTTCTATAGTATCTCTAAATGCGTAATAAAGGCAAGTCCCCGCTCGAATGTTACAGATTGCGAAATAGGGAGAGCCAAAAGTGTCTTTTCGGCAGTTCTTATTTCAAATGTGTAACACCACAGAATTTTTTTTTTTTACGAATGGGTCACCCATTCATTTTCGGAAAACAGTGCCACCACCGGACCAGACCACCGGAGAGGTGAGTAGCCCTCAGGGGCGGGACTTAGGGTTAGGCTGCAGGAGGGGTGACTTAGGGTTAGGCTGTGAGAGGGGTTAGGGTAAGGGAGCAGGGAAGAGTAGGGAAGACTTACCTTTTGGAGCACCGTGTTCGGAGCTCCGGGTACCGATTGCTATGCCTCTTCGAGGCATGAGCAATCGATTTCCCAGCCAGTTTGGAACTGGCTGGTAGTGAAAGGCCCTTTTGAAATAGGGCCGTTCGCTACAGGAACCTACACCCCTCTAAATGTGTGCCAGGGTTTAAAATTCCTTCATTCCTATAGTCTACAGGGCTGATTCAGAGTTTGGGAGTAAGGGTAAAACTTGTGCAAATGTACAGCTCAGCTAAACTATTTTGCAAAGTAAGGGATGCTAATTAATCTTAAATCTTTTACAGGCAGGGAAAATACATTACTTTTCCACACAGATCTCAAATACTGTATAGCTTTATGTTCAATCTATGAAATAGAGTTGAGATAAAAAATTTCACCTCTTAAATATAATTTTGCTTTTACAGTTTAAATTGGCCTCCCCTTGCAGATCCCCTTGCTCAGGTCTACACTAGCACCTAAATAAAGCTGTAAATGGGCCTGATCCAGAACTACGCTGGCTGGCGTTAAGACACCAGCCAGCAGCGTAAGATCGGCTTAAAAGCCGATCTGCGCATGAGTCGGGCAGATGTTGCCAGGCGTAACTACGTCAACGCCCGATCGTTGATCGGGCGTCCGTAGCAGCGCCATAGTAACGCTGGAGGGGGCATCCCCCAGTGTTACTACGTTCAGGTTAGTGTAGATGGGCGGGGGGAGGTAGTTTAATGAGGGAGGGAGGGGTTAGCGGGCATACGCTCCTGTGTGAGCGTATTTTCCCTTAGGCCGGCTGAAGTTAGGGTAGCCTTCAGCCGGTGTAAGCAAGGGAAAATACGCTCGCACAGGGGGAGTGTCGGACAGAGTGCACGCTGATATGCTGTGCTTTATTAAGCACAGCGCATCGGCGTAGGTCTGGATCAGGCCCAATGTTACTCTGAATCAGCCCCTATAAGTTCTAAATAAAAACATCTGAACTATGGAGATTTTTCCTCCATATAAGGAGTGCCTCAAACCTCTTAAGACATTTGTAGGCATAGTGCTGTTTAGCTGTTGCCAAATAAAGGGAGTAGGCCACATGCATTAGCACTATCACTGTATCCTGTTCTGAGTGGAAAAAAATCAGATACTGTAATAGGTTATTGTATTTGGTATTTAGGATCAAGGATGAAGGCTGATAGGGAACAGATCCTGTTAGATCAACATACGCTTTTTGCTTGGAGGGAGGAGCTACAAAATGATATATAAGCATCAAGGTTTTCATGACAGCCTTTTACCACACCTCAGGGCAGCAGCAGCACTGCCATAGAAAAGGGTGTATTTGGGGAACGGATCAAGGAATAAAAGACAAGGGGGTTGCTACAAGGATTCTACCATGAAGATCTCCTTTCTACTTTGCTTCAGTGTCTTGCTGAGCAATGCAGGTATGCTGATTCTCTAGAAATAAGCAAATGTGTTATTGATTGTTTGGCAGTTGAAATGGGTATGGAAGCAGTGGGAAAATATAAAAATGTAATTGTTAACAGCAGCAGCACTTTGTATCAGAAAGGTTAGGAAAAGTCAGAGATAATGGAAGCCAATGGGGTTTACAAAAAAGATAGTCTTGTTGAGGGTGACAGGGCTATGCCACACCCTCTTAACAATCATTTTTTTTTAGTATTCACAAAAGAGAGAGGTAGAGACCACAGTTAAATTGATCAATTTAATAATTAATGAAACTAAATGACAAAATTACATTTCCTCTCAAACTCTCAAAGCTGAAAATGGACAAATCAGTGGGACTAGATGGGATACATTCTAGGATACTAAAAGAGCATTAACGTTAACATATTTGTTCAACCTGTTACTAGTAACAGGAGTAAATCCAGAAGATTGGAATGGAAGGCCATTACTGGATTTCTTTCTCTTTATGGACCTAATCCAGACTCCTGTACACTTTCTGTACATGCGGGGGTCTATCAGGCCGCACGGAAGAGGTCACTCCCTTCTCTTGTGTGGATATTGTATGATTTATGCGGACATAGAGCAGCCTTAAGTCACACGAGTGGATCAATGGTCCGTCTGACCACTGATCCGCTCATAAATACCTAATCCCACCCACACTGTATAACTTAAATACTCCCAACTCCCACCTTGGAACAAAGTTCCGTACAATATGAGTTACATGTGTAAAATGTACGTAACATCTGCCGCATGCACCCTCCCCCCAAAACACCTCACTTAGCATGCATAAGTAGGGCAACATTCTTTAGTCTAGATCTGGTCCTATGCCACTATATAATTTTAAAAGCTTAGTAGATGCATGCCAAGGGGTATAGGATTAAAGTTCTGTTCTCTTTGTATTAGTCTTAACACTCACTCAAAACAGATATGTCAGCATTAACTGTATATATGACCATTAATATCACTCATAAATCTGTTTACATATTTAATAAGATAACAAACATCAAATTATAAACTATAGTAAGGGTCATTTCTCTTACCAAACATTACTATATAGTTTTAAAAGTTTTGGCACTAGTATAATTAATATCCTCAGCACTATTCATGCTCAATTCATGCTCATTTGGGATTTATCTCTCTTTTGACTTTTATTAATTAATGAAAAACAAAAAAAAAAAAAAGATTTATCATCAATGAATGAATCTCTGACATATAAGATCTTATCTATGTACATGTGTGCACCAAAAAATATGAACACAAGGTTAAGGTGGTCATCTTGAGGTCAAGAATTGCTACCTAAATGATTTGGGTTCCTGACCAGCTAGAATGTAACATTTTTCCCAATATCTAATACTCTTGCAGAGTGTAATTTTTTTTTCATAAAGCTTCATTGAGATAATAAAATTGTCCTATATCTTCCCGGTTTAATCCTAAGGATATTTTAGACCCATTTTTAAAGGTCTTTACCATGAAGCTCTTGGTTAGAGAAAATAGCAAATTTACATATAATTATATATTAATGGTAATATCATCGTAAACATGTACATTCCTTTTGGGATCATTAATCAAGTAAGCTGATGAACACAATTCTGGGATTTAAAACAAAGGGTTTTCCATGAAATTGTTAAAAGGTTTATTAGGCGGTAAATTTGTCTATAGCCTTTTTATGTATATATCGATGTCACACATTTTGTCATCTTCTCTAGCACTCACAGATGCTTCTCACGGGTCTGTCGCAATTCCCGATGCTCCAAATACTTATTTAAAACCAGGTAAATTTAGCTCAGGAAAATTAATTGTTTACACATTTCTAAGTTTATATGACTAATGTAAAATAAATCACTGTTGATTATATTTAGTCAGAAGACCCTCCAACATGACCCCTTCCATTAGGTACAATATACTCCACTCCTGAGCTTCCAACTGGCACTCACCTGGTTTCAATAACTTAACTGATATTTAAAAAAAATGATTTGTCTCTTCCACAAAGGTGGTTACCATAGTAACTGACAGTTGGAAACTAAGAAGCAGAGTAATTTGGGTCATGTTGCAGGGTCTGAGTCACATGTGTACTTAAATGGTAATATATCAGTTCTGGTCATTACGGTGACAACAAATAATTCAGCAAAGTTACAGTCGACACCTAATTGACCTCCCACTTTCCTCTGCATTATCTATGCTCTCTCCTCCACTCAATCCATGCTCTCTGCTCAGGAAGAGTGCAGATTAGTTATCCCTGCCGCCACTAGTTGATCTCACATACCACATGTACCACACACACGTATTATACAGTAGCTGTATTGTATTGTGCAACAAAATGAAAGCCTTACATGTAAAGTATGTTGCAATGTATCCAGGCAAAGCATGTACAGTATGTCTACCTTTAAGACTAAGGAATAATAGTTAGGAGTTTTCGTATCTCATTCCCAATGTTATTTAATTTACTGACTTAAATGTAGGGTATTTTTAAGACATTAATGACTTACGGCCCAGATTCAAAGTTATGGCCAGATTTGCGCATAGTGCGGAAGTCGGCTGAATATATGTCCATGTGCAAGGCAGATGTTCTGCAACAGATCTCCAGACGTACGGAACTTAGTTCTGTGCACCTGGAGATCCGTCTTAGAGGATGGTGTATCCCCTTCGCCCACCGAAACTCCGTTAGATGGATGATGGGGAGTATATTAATTTTACAGTAGGGACGGGTTTATGTACTTCCGCGCAGGTCAGAGGTCATATGGATCGCTGATCTGCACTGGTGACTTTTTACAGGGTTATGGCAGCGTAATTGTTGCCATAACCACACGAGAGAAGGGAGTAACAAGGAAGGTCACTCCCCACCTCTGTGCGGACTGCCAGGGGTCTAAATCCATTATTTATTAAAAGGAAACTTTAGTAATATATTCAAATAAAACTATAAAGCATAACATTTCTTACCAGATGAAAGGGGACATATTCGCAATCATCAAATAATTCATTATAAAAGTTAACTACCAAACTTTAAGCTTGGGAAGATTCTGTACAAAGAAAGACTGATTATACTTTACAAGCAAAGGAAAGGCAAATCCTTAATAAAGTAATTCTTATCAATGGGGCACTCGGGGGGTGGGGGAAAAAAAAATGAAAAAGATGCCCCAAAAAGGAAACATTTTAAAAACAGGCCTGGCTTTGTGGCCATGTGGGGCAGACTGATGGAGAGGATGATGGTAATGACCTGCCCTGCAATAGAGAAGCAGGTAGGGGATGGTGAATGGGTCACAACAAATTCATCCATGCTTATACACTGACGCAAGCACTGGGCCATTGTGTAATGTGCTCTACTAATGCATTGTATACTGCTATTGCTATTAGAAGTAACTTATACATCACATAAAAAGATCAAAAACAGGACTTGATACAGCCAATAATACCCCGTTCACACTGAGCCAAAAACCCGGGATATTGAAGGGGCAAGCCCTAACGACCTGGGTCTGGGCTCAGTGTGAACAGGCGCGCCTGCTGCAACCCAGGTGTAATGACCCAGGAATCAGACCCGGGACATTTGAAGGGTTATTCCCACGTCAGACCCGGGTAACCGCCAGTGTGACCGATGTAACCTGGGTTTTTCAACCCGGGTACCACATAATATACATGATTAACGTAATTTGTTTAATATTGCCCTGGCATCAAATGTTGCCAGAGCAACAGTAAATAAATTACACAGTGTGATGACTCTGCCAGGGCAGACCCGTCTAAGCAGCAGTGTGAACAGGGTCTAAGGAGCTGGGCAATAACCCGGGTCTTATATCCCAGGATTTTGCCGGGGCGGCAGTGTGAACACAGTATCACCAATGCAATTCGTTAAGGTATAATTTTTTCAAATCTACATTATAAACTTCCTGCTTTCACAGAGAACGTTAATGGACGTCTTACATGTCCTGGCAGTCAGATAGTACGACCATATTATCAGTATTGTCATTTCACATATGTTTTTTTTTTTTTTTTAAGAGTGTCATCATATTAAGTAGCTCTTTTCAATTTTAAACAGTCCTTAAACCTCTGTCGCATTACAGTCTAATTCCCTAACATACACACACAAACACACACACACATACACAGAAATACTCACACACTCACACAACAGGCTAGGGGTAATTTTAGTTTTATTTGGGGTATATTGTGTGTCTGGGATTGGCATATGTGTGTCATGTCCAGACCCCTACTACATACCTCATATATACATACATACTATATTAATTTTTGCCCCGTATGGCATGCCGATGGGGGCGGGGCTTATTTGTCCCTTTTCGGTCTCCAAAATGTTGGAGGTATGCTAATATACCCCACATGTATTACACGCATTGGAAACCCCCCTTTCAAAATCCTGCATTTGCCAATGCTTATTTTCCAAATTGCTACTTCTCCTTAACTTGCAGCCATAATGTGCTAACTTTGTTATATGCGTTTTACAGGTTCAAGTCCAAACAACAGAATGGGTAAGTTCAGATCAGTTGGATCACTGATTGAAGTGGTCCAATATTTGATCAATGCCATAGAGCTACTTGTTGTTTTGCTAATATTTGAATCTTCAAATTCCATTCACTTCTAAATATCCAAACCACCATTTCTACTTATGCCAAAAGTATGAGATCAACTGTTCAACAGGAAGTCAGTAATGTTATGATCATTAAATCTTTATAACAAGATAAATAAGTAACTCAACTGTTGAAGAATAATCCAATTTTTATTTTACATTAACACCTAGACTGGATGATAAGATTAGATATTATGAACGTAATTATTATATAATTAGAAATTCAGACAGACTTATCAGCAAATGGGTAATGATTTATATTAGTACATAATGAGATCACAAACATATATAAAATATGAATACAAACATTTTGAAACTGTTCCTTTATCAGCTGATTGATGGATTAAATGTTTCAAGTTATGTTTCATGTGTTGAATACCTGGGTAACTTAATAGACCTGTGTGATGTATATTGTACTTGTTCTAGATCTTTGTTAATAGTGTTATAGAAGGACATTGAGACAAACCAGTTACATTACAGTGGTATAATCTTATCTCTTTCTGTTTATCTGCAGTGTTTCAGCAATACTTGATTCAACAATCTAATGGTGAGTGCCTAGATCAAAAATTACTCTCTAATATAATAGTATTGGTTTCTCAATTCTCTAAATGTCTTTGTTGAGTCCTTATCAATTATGCATTTATTGCAATAATTAACCATAATATAAAACTTTCCATACAACAAGCTAATAGAACTAATGCAATGTATATTGAACCTAAACAGCACTGGAACCATGTACACTTTTTTTGGAAGACCAAATTGTGCAGTTTATACTTAAATCTATTATTCACTTTTTAACATTTTCAACAGACACTACGGATCCAGCAGAAGCACAATATGATTCTACTGCCAGTAAGTGGGAGCCAAGATTGTTTTCTTTTCAATATGGTTTTCTATTAAATATCACATGAATTGTCACCTGGTGTAGCAGAAGCTCGCCTTAAGCCTTCTCTGTCCATGAATAGAAAAGCCGAAAATGAAAATAATTTTACTAGCAAATAAAGAAAAATAGTATATCAAAATATGAATTGCAAAAATAAAAACGAAGTCATCTCTTCATATTGCAAATGGGTCACAGTGGTTCTTTTTCTTTACAGATGACTATTTTATCGGTGGTCTTGGAGTGGGTCCTGCCAACTTTTCAAGTTGTAAGTTACCTGTCTAAAGATAGAGGGCCAGATCCAGACCCCGGCATGCTTTATTTGTGTGTGGGGTCCGTAGTTACGCACCCGTAACATGTCCAGAGAGCTACCTTAACTTTTACGACTAGATCTGTGGGTGTATGGACGCAGATCTAGTTGTAACGGGGCTTCCCTGCTCCCTCATTGAAATGGCTATCCTCGCCTGTATGGCAGGGATATGGTCATTGTAAATGAAGGGTAAGCCCCTTCAACGTACTTACACATTACACATATGTAACATAGACTCGTATTCATATAGTGGCTTCTTAGATGCGGATCCTTAGTAAAGGACCTACTACGTCTGTGTAGTAGGTCCTTTACGCAATCTACATACCAGTTCGATATGTAGATTGCCTTTGTGCGGTCTTTAAAGAGTGCAAGGAGTATTTTAAGTAGAAAGAGGCAGCGTAAAGCCGCCTTGGGGAGTGTTTAGATAGAAGCGGGAGGGGGGAGGGATTTAGATTAGCCGGAGAGGGCGGGGAGAGGCAATGCCCATGCGGACATTGCACGGAGAGATAAGATAGCCCTATGGCACTCATAAGTGCTATCAAGTACCTAAAAAAGGGGGGGCGGAATAGCGGCAGGACGGGTGAGTTAGGTGTGGATCTGTCTGCACCTAACTCACCCAGATCATAGTCACGTACGTCTGAAGGCACGCTATAGGAACATCTGGCGCACACATGGACAGAAGTTCCGAGACAGGGCAACTATACAAATGACGTAAGTCGCCTGTCATACTTAGGTTTGGATCTGGCACAAAGAAACTTGGAAATATACAGCATAAGGATTGTAGTTGTATTATTTTACCAGGGAGTCCTGTAATCGAAAGCTAAGTCCACACAACAGTTTTTTTTCACACAATTAAGTTCCAAAACAAACGATAAACGAGTGTTTGGAATAATATCGTATTAGTGTGTAAGCTGCACTGGTCATGCTCTGTTGTGTCAAAGCACATTTCATTGTTTGATTGGATCTTTTCAACTTTGAAATTTTCCAATCAAAAGATGGAATGATATCAAATGGTAAATCGTGTCTAGTATGTATGTATGAATTGTCATGCTCATTGGGACTCTCAGTTATCTATAAAATCATTTTCTCATACAACTAGATAAAAAAAAGTATTCCTTACAGTTTCGGTCTCTACATTTTTAACAACTGGTTTGATTGGATGTTATTTTGTTTATTCAGGTTCCAATAAGGGGAGTTGTTCCACATGGGGTAACAATCATTTCTTCACCTTTGACAATGACTTCTATGAGTTCTCTGGGTCTTGCAACTACGTCTTTGCCACTGTCTGCAACAGTAACACCCCTGAGTTCAACATCCAAGTTCAGAGATCCAGTGGAACGTCCATTACCAGGATTATGATCCAAGTTGGAACCATAAATGTGGTGGTCAATGGAAACACAGTGACAATAATGGGAAAGTAAGTCTGCAAAACCGGTGGGTCATAAACTGACCTTTAGCCTGATCCTAAGTTAGTAAGTGATTGCAGAAGTCAGGTGATTCCCTGGCAGCACACATGCGCGCAAGATGTTCCACATCGGAACTCCTATATTATGGATGCAGAGCCGTGCAGATATTTTAAAGCAGGTTAGAGGGGAATTCGTTCCCCTATCACTAGTGGACTTCCTGACCTCTGTGCAAAAATGCAAAGGAGGTCAGGATCAGGTTCTTTGGTCCAGATTCTTGCTGAGTTCAGAGCTCACTGAAATTTGAGTAACTGCTTCTTTGCTAACTTTTTGTTTTGGCTACTTTGCTAGGAAAATTAATTTGCCCTACACAACAAGTGGCATTGAAATCTTCAAAACTGGAGCTATAACAAAGCTTTTCGCTAAACAAAAAGGTTTTGAGTTGATCGTGACATGGAGCAGTGCCAGTAATCTTATGGTAAGTAAGTGTAAAGTAAGAATTTTGACTGCAGGAATGGCAATCTTGTGAAAGACATCATTTTAGCAATAAAATAACAATATATGATCTCAAGATTTTTACAATTGCTGTTTGTGAAATATCCAATATTTATTTTAATATATATTGTTTTTGCTGTTCAAATTTGCACATTTAATGGTGTACAGTACCTTAACACTCCCTTCCCCGCAGCCTGACCCTAACCCTCCTTTCCCCACAGCCTAACCCTAAGACTCCCCTCCCTGCAGCCTGACCCTAAGACTTCCCTCTCCGCAGCCTGACCCTAAGACTTCTCTCCCCGCAGCCTCACCCTAAGACTCCCCTCCCTGCAGCCTGACCCTAAGACTTCCCTCCCCGCAGCCTGACCCTAAGACTTCCCTCCCCGCAGCCTGACCCTAAGACTCCCCTCCCCGCAGCCTAATCCTAAGGCTCCACTACCCGCAGGATGACCCTAACCCTCCCCCTTTCCTGGGCCAGATTTACTAAGCTGCGGGTTTGGAAAAGTGGAGATGTAGCCCATAGCAACCAATCATATTTTAACTGACATTCTCTAGTATGTAAAAAGAAAGTGAGAGCTAGAATCTGAATGGTTGTATAGGCAACATCTCCACTTTTCAAAACCCACAGCTTAGTAAATCTGTCCCCATGACTCTAACCCTAACCCTCCCTTCCCGAGAGCCTAACCCTAAAAGTTACCAGAGAGGTTATTCACCTCTCAGGTGGGGTCTGTGGCAAGTGCCAGCAGGTGCAATGTGTCCAGCGGGCGACTTTTGAAAAATGAATGGGTAAGTATGCCTATTGGCATACCTAATCATTCTAAAAAAAAATCACAAATGGCTGCCTTGTCTCTATTTATAAAAGCCCCCTTTCTTGATGGAGACTCACTCTGCTTTATGTCAATCCAGGCACCAGGTCCAAGATTCTAGTCATCATGGTGACCTGGTGTCCAGGATTTTTCAAGCCCTAAAATAAATGTTGTTGCCAGCATTAACTGAAAAACTTGAAAAAAAAACTCTCTCAGCCGCCGATCTCATGATTTCCATTTGTGATCAATACTCTGGTTTTGGTCAGGGCTGTGAGAGAAACACAAAGGCACCCAGATTAATGATTGAACCTGTTAGTTAGCGTTGTATGCTTTATTAAACATACTCCTTAACTCATTTTGCACATTCAAATATTATACTTCTTAATGAACAGGTTGAAGTTGATAGAAACTACATGAATAAGATGTGTGGACTTTGTGGGAACTTTAATGGCATTCACAAGGATGATTTTGTGGTGAATGGTAAGTTTTGCAGATCTCTTTAAGTCATCAGTTAAATTAACCAGATTAAGAAAAACATACAAAACTATATTCCTGAGACTTCTAGTAAGTGAAAATGGATTGGTTACATAGTTACATAGTTACATAGTTGATGAGGTTGAAAAAAGACAACAGTCCATCAAGTTCAACCTATTTTGGA
>WWET01003091.1:8277-25064 GCA_011038615.1 Limnodynastes dumerilii | reverse complement strand
CCCTACACACATACACAATGTAGACAGAAGTCCATACCTGTAATACATTTAGCTAAAGTATAGGGTAATAAGGAGAGACATGATTAGGTTAAGCCATAAATAGATCAAATGATTCAAAGGTTGGTCTTGATATGATATTTACACATTCGCACTTCTTAGATTATGCATTGTAACCTAGTTTATGCTGCTGTAACATCACTGGTACTCCTAACATAGGACCGTATTCACACCTAAGAAGTAGAAGCTTCTTAGGTGCATATATTTATTAAATGACCTACCACGCATGCTTCGTAGGCCATTTACGCACTCTTCGTGTTAGTTAGGTATGTAGATTGCCACCGTGCGGTCTTTAAAAATACACACGGAGTAGTTTAAGTTGAAAGAGGCGGTGTAATGCCACCCCGGGGAGGAATTAAGCAGAAGTGGGAGGGGTTTAGAATAGCCGGGGAGGGTGGGAAGAACTCACTCTTATGTGTGAATACGTTTCATAATGAGCAGTTTGGGGGGTACATCAGCCAGACAACCACAGGAGAAGTGCTGCAGCCTTTTTAGCCAAAAAAAGAGTTTCCAGAAGCCAGCAAAGAAACTTTTTACTGGCAATTACTGGCTTTAAAAAAGAATCCCTATATGCTAGTTGTAGGAACTACATTAGAATAAATCAGGATAAGTCATATCCTGTGTCAACTACCTAGGTGAACGTTAAGTATAAAAGTATCACACTACAGTATTTTGGAGACATTAGTGACAAACCAAAGGGAATTGAAGTGCAATCTTGTGTGGGCTGAAATGATTAATTATTAATTATTAGGATTAGACAAACATGCTTCAATAACATTAATAATAAATTCATCATGTACTTGGGGCAGCATGGTGGCTCAGTGAGTAGCACTTGTTTGATCCCCTATCTAGGCATTATCTGTGTGGAGTTTGTATGTTCTCCCTGTGTCTGTGTGGGTTCTCTCCAGGTGCTCCAGTTTCCTCCCACAAGCCAAAAACATGGTTGTAGGTTAATTGGCTGCTGAATAAATTAACCCTAATGTCTGCATGTCTGTATGTATGTATGTGTTAGGGACCACAGTCCCAATGGGGCAGGGACTCATGTGACAAAAAAACACAAAGGCTGCACTTCTAATTCAATATATGAAATGTGTCAGCACTTAAATAAAAGGAGGTTTAGTTCACAATATAGCTATATTGGGTGAAGATCACCTGCCCAACGTCAAGGCACCTCCTGTAGGTGAGTCCCTATAAATCTGCTATATGTGTGATCAGGGGTCTGTATTAAGACACCCCTGCTATTTGAACAGTGTGCAGCAGCCATTTTGTGGGAGGGGTCAGGCTCCCAAAGTGAAACGGGGTGTGAGGTTCTGATGCACATAAAACAAGAGTATCTCACAACCCTTCAAATTCATAATGATCAGCAGCCCATTGGACTGTTTACTGTAATAAAGATGGAGCGTGAGATAAAAGTAGAGAGTGGTAACTGCAATTTGAAGAAACAAAAGAGAGAAAAGTCTGGCGCTCTAAACAAACATTATATAACACTATGTGTCAGCACATACATAAAAAAGAGGTTTAGTTCACAATATAGCTATATTGGGTTAAGCTCACCTGCCCAGCGTCAAGGCACCTCCTGTAGGTGAGTCTCTATCGATCTGCTATATGTGTACTGATGTGAAATACTATGTAATCTGATAGCACTATATAAAAACCTGTTAATAAATAAATAATGTACTTGTTCTAGATGTCATCTGTATAGGATCTCACAAAATTAGGTGCACAATGGTGTCAGTAGTGAGGAGTCTTTATTGGTGCATTACAGAACAAAATATACAATCTGCCGTTTTTATTTTATCAGAGTAATAAAGGTTATCTTATTTATTCAACAGAGTCCTGATATTGCTGATAGCGGCAGTGTCATGGGGTCATTTGAGAAGTGTGGTGTGAGCTCATCAGAAACCTGTTTTACTGAAATCATCTATGCATCCTCAGAAGTAAGTTTCTCAGACATGTTTCAAGCTGAACGTCCGTAAAGGTGAACAAATAATCTTATTAGCGGTCAGTAAACACCCTTTTTCCGGAAGTCTGGATTCGGTCCATGGTGATCAATTTAGACCTATTAGCAGAGCCGTAACTAGAAATTTTAGAGCCAGGGGCAAAAAGGAATCATGGTGCCCCCTAACCCAGAATTACAAGCCAATTTAACCATAAATATTAACTTACTGGTGCCCCCTTTAGATTTGCGCTCTGTGCGGCCACCCCTATTGCACACCACGAGTTACAGCCCTGCCTATTATTAATACATTTGCCCAGTAAAAATAAAATTTAAATATATGTTGTCTTTATTACCTCCAGAGTGTCCTGATCAGACCATAGTTTATATGACTTCAGTTTAGCTTTAGGAATTGTTACACTATAATATCAGTCGGCTAATCACATTTTCTATTTTAATATTACTTTAGGCTACAATTATATTGTCCAAGCAGGATGAAATCACAGTGAATGGTCAGCTTCAACAACTGCCTTATGTTATAGGTAAGTATACTTTTTTATTAGATCTGTTATGTAGACTAATTTATAAAATAAGTAGTAATAACCATCTAATTACACATTTGAATAAAATGATAAAATCTGAGAAGTGATGATGTTAGAGACTAGTGGAGATGCATTTACCTCTGGTACCTCCCCCATATTTCTCATTAAGGACAGAGGCTGCAGCCTGTTTATTGTGTATGAAAGATTTCAGTTCTACATAATATCTTAACACCAGCTATTTGTTTTAAACTTCTCCGTCTTCAGCTGTCATCCTTCTCAACATAATAAATGTTTAGTACTTTTATATGATCTGAGTGTAACAACTACGGGTTAGATTTATCAAACTGCAGAAAAGGCAGAGTGGCGACATTGCCCATAGCAACCAATCAGATTCCAGCTGACTTTCTCTAGTATGTAATAGTAAAGTGAGAGCTAGAATCTAATTGGTTGCTTTGGGCAATATCTCCACTTTTCCACAGTTTAGTAAATCTAGCCCCAAGAGAGTGAGAATAAATTAGATGGAAAGAGCTGCTCAACTTCTCCAAACCTTGCTGTCCCTATCATTCTGTGTGTGAAGCGCAGGGTTGTGACATTCATCAACTGAAGGAGAGCTTAGTAACTTCTCCAGTTTTTGTCCAATGAGATCGCCATGTAATAATATCAAACCTATTGTAAAATATACAACTTGCCCTGCAAGCCCCTTCCTCAGCAATACACCCAGCTTCAGACTTTCCATCTTCTGAGAAGAAAGTAAGCATCTGAAGATGGAGACAGAGCTAAGGAAAAAGGTCTCTAGGAATCTTATGATATAACTATAACTAAATAGCAAATCCCTATAGGACAAGATAGTTTCTATCAGTGATGATCCTGCATCTGTGTAGCTTCACTGTATTGCTAATATTACTAAATAGAACTCAACCATTTTTATAGTGCTACTAGGGATAAATGGTTGGGGGGGAGGGGCAACAGAATATCCAACTGGTACCAATACAGAGCACCAAACAGCATTAAATTGACCCCTATTAACTTTAGATTAATGTATGAGGAGTAATTTGTCATAGCTATGTCTTCACTTAATAGCCGCTGTCTACTACATACACAATGTAGTAGTAACAGAGCCGAAATTGTGGTCTTGATATGACTAAAACCAAAGTTACAAATGTAATATGACTGTTTTGTGTCTTTACAGATGACATCATAGTGATAAGACAATCCTCAACCCATATCACCCTCTATACAACTTTTGGCCTTGAGATTACAGTGCAACAAGTCCCTATTTTCAGTGCCTACATTAAACTGAACAGAAATTACTATGGACTCACCAAAGGTAGGAGGACTACTTGCAATTTTCCACAAATCCATATATTTGCAGTAATAACATAACATAACTAAAACAATAATTGCAATATTTTATGTTAAAATCAGGTCTGTGCGGAAACTTTAACAGTGAAACTATGGATGACCTCCTGTCCAGCTCGGGTATTGTAGAGGGGTCAGTGACAGTGTTTGTAGACTCCTGGAGAACAGAAGCAAACTGCAAACCATCTCAGAATATGGATATCAATCCTTGTTCACTGAGTATATCTAATGGTAAGTACAAGCCACATGGTAATTATAATAATGGTAAGTATGCCACATCTGTATATTCACAAGTATGATAAAAACACACCTTATGCACTTACTAATTCATTCACAGCAAGCACACGAGCAGAATACTTTACTGATGGTAGGGCAGTTGTATCCAGTTAAATCTTTCCCAAAGCCGGGATAAAGTTTGACATACGTGATGATAAATTGCATGCATTGTGGGCCCATCTATTGGAGAAAGCTAAATAGGGTTTCAGAAATCATTAAAACTTTGCTTTAATTTACCTGCATTGTATGATCTCTGCAGGAAGCCAGCAGCTGCTAAATGATAAATAAACAAAGTTTTAATGATTTACTAAATACTTTTACTGCAATCTAAAATAAATTTTATCTAGCCCAGTTGCATTTTTGGTCATTGTACAAGAGCCACACTTCTAAAAAAGAAATGTTTTCCATGCAGTTGGATTGTACATAGCTGTGATCTGTGCATAAGCACGCATCTAAGCAACCTGAACGCAATGTAGTGGCAAATGACACTGCTGCTTATGGTTACATTTCCATCGTTTTTCAAACAATGTATCTCTCTTTGTCAGAAATTTTTGCACAGACACACTGCTCTGCCCTGGTGAACACTGGAACTCCATTTGAGATTTGCCATTCATTTGTGGATCCCGAACCCTATTACAAGGTAAAAGCAGTTGGGGGAAGTGGTTATATTTAAGGCAAAAAGAGCTCTGGAGAGCAGTGGTTGAATAGACCATAATGCATCAAATAATGATGTTTTGTCTAATTAATTAAGTTGGTTCAATCACCCATAACTTTTAGGGGATTCATTTTTAATTAAAGATTTGATAAAGTTCTATGTCCTCCTATGTCCATTTCTAGCAACACAGTAGCAGCTGATCCTCACCCTGGAGAAGTAAAAAGTGGAGATGTTGCCCATAGCAACCAATCTGACACTAACTGTCATTTTTCTATTACATACTAGAGAATGTCAGCTAGAATCTGATTGATTGTTATAGGCAACATTTCCACTTTTCTTTTCCCGCAGCTAAGTAAATCTGGCCCCAAGACTACAGAATAGTGGAATCATGTTTCCTCATTATAATAACGTTGACCACTGAATTCTTGTATTTCAGAGATGTGTCTATGAAGCTTGTAATTACCAAGAGACTGTTAACTTTATCTGTTCTGCAATGGGTTCTTATGCCCGGGCCTGTGCAGCCAACGGACTCATCCTGAAGAACTGGAGGACTTTTACCAACTGCTGTGAGTAGATCTTTTTAGTTTCTTTAGAACTGGAAAGTCTCAGTGTGATGGAGATACTATTAATGAAGAGAATAAATAATAAAAGAAATGTTTTTTATGTAACCTCCTCGTTTTTCAAAATCACACATTAGTAGACATTGGGCTGGGTCCAGACTTAAGTAAGTGCTTAAATTGAGTTACTCCTGGGCTAAACCATGTTGATTGCAGGGGGAGTCAAGTTAATTGTATACTTTGCATGCTGGAATATATCTTTGAATTGCTTACTGCACACAGATACTGACCAGCTTTACTATCACACTGTTATTTAGACTTGGGATAGGAAACTATTTCTTCCCTCTAATATCTTCCAGAGGGAAGAAATAGATGCCGAATGAGCCCACTTCCCCTATGGTGGGACTGTCCCTATTCGCTGGCCGAAAAGGGGATGGGGCTTAAAGTGCAATTAGGCCCCGCCTCTTTTGAAGTCCAAAAAATCGGGGCAGTCCTATCTCAGGTAAGGGGGAGCCCATGTACAAATCCTGCACAAGGGCCCCCTCACTTCTTAAAAGGCCCCTGGGTCTAGGGTCAGTAAAGTTTAAAATAAAAATTGGGTAGACTGACTAACATCTGGATCTCATACATTCCAAAAAATACACACATAGATTCAGCTTCTTCTTAAGTGTGAATCAGGTTCAAAATCCCCATTACCACTATCCCTTGTTCTTGTAGTCAGGGACGTCATTATACACTGTTATGTACTATTCACTGGCATTCACCAAAAGTTTAAATTTTTGATGTCAATAAAGGATCATCCAACCTCGACTGCAAAGGAAATTATTCATCACATGACCACATGGTAAATGTATATGATATGAGATATCACTGGTGTATAATGAAGTCATACACTTACAACTAAAATCACTGCTTCAAATCTCTAAATTTCTTTTATAGTTTGGGTCTGCATTTCTGCACAGTACTAGGTAAATAATAAGTAAACCATTTTTTTTAAATTTATATGGAAAATATCCAATTAAGTTGTGCACAGATGGTAAAAAAAAAAAAAAAAGGTTTAATTCAACGCTTTTTCGTTTATTTTTCTCAATTTAACTTAATTTCAGCATTTCAATTAAGATGTCATTACCTCTCTCTCTCTCTCTCTCTCTCTCTCCAGCTATTGATTGTACTGGTAATCAGACCTACAGTTATGACACCAACTCTTGTGGTCGGACTTGTCTCTCTCTCTCCAATGTACAATTGGAGTGTTACCCCAATGACATCCCAATCGATGGTTGCAACTGTCCTCTGGGGTATTACTTGAATGACAAACAGCAGTGTGTTCTGAAATCACAATGTCCCTGCTACCTGGATGAAAAAACTATCGTCATGCCAAACCAGCAGACTGTCTACAATGGACTTCAGTGGTAAGTAGTGGAAATGTTATCACAACAATCCCAACAGTCATCAATAACATCTCATTATTTGAAGCTTTAAAAGGGAAACTAAGGAATCAAATTGGGTGCACTAAGTAACTCTATCACCAGTGTGCCGGATCCAGAACTAAGTACAACAGGGGACTAACGCAAGTCATTTGCATAAGTCCCCTGTCTCGGAACATCTGCGCATACAAGGAAGGAAGGGGCCGACCCTTAATTTACAATGGCCGTATCTCTGCCATACAGGCGGGGATAGTCATTTAAATGAGGGGTCGGGGTGGGGTAGGCCTTGTTATGATTAGATCAGCGTCCGTGCTTAACGTAAAAGTTAAGGTAGCCATCTGGACACATAAGTGTTTAGATTTACTACCGATAGAGGTGGCTTGTTTTCCGCTACGTAACTACTGATCCGCACGCACGTAAAGCGTGCCGGGGTCTGGATCTGGCCCAATGTTCCTAAATACTCCATGACTACTAAAGAGGACAGAGGGTAGGAGTATGGATCCTAAGTAGTGGAATGGACATGTGACTATTCTGCAACTGTGTGAAACAGCCACTTGTCAGCTTGTGTGCACGGGGTCTGCTCTGTGTGGACAGGCACCTGTTCTGTGCCTTGTCCTACGCACATGTGCAGAGCAGTCACTGTTGTGTGCATGCACCAGATGCAGGGAGGATTCAAATGTTAGGAACAACAAAGAAAGGGACAAATGTGCACCTCAGCAACACTGTGTTGAATTGTACGGCCCAAATTCACAGTTACGTAGTTTTCGTCTTACGTGCGTTATTTTAAGAATTGAGCTACTACGCATGCATAGTAGCTTATTTACACTATCTACGTACCATTTCTGTACATAGACTGGGTAAGCACAGTATAAAAACCGCACTTACGCAATCTACGTACAGAAATGGTGCATAGATAGTGTAAATAAGCAACTATGCACGTGTAGTAGCTCAATTCTTAAAACAATGTATGTAAGACGAAAACTACGTAACTGAATCCGAACCTACGATGTTAATGTAAAATATGCCGAATTATGGCCGGTTATTTTTCAATTCTATACTGCAGTTTTAAAATAAATTCATTCAGTATTCTTATCCTAATAGCACACAAAAAATATTTTCCCTGCATAAAAAGCTAAAATTGAAATTTCACCTCTCACATTGTGACAAAGGGCCTGATCCAGACCTACGCCGATGCGCTGTGCTTACTAAAGCACAGCGTATCGGCGTTCATTTTCCCCGACACTCCCCCTGTGTGGGCGTATGGCCCCTTCCTTACGCCAGCTGAAGGCTACACTAACTTCAGCCGGCGTAACCGAGTGTAATTACGCTCATACAGGAGCGTAATCAGTGAAACCCTGCCCTCCCTTTCTAATTTCCCTCCCTCCCCTGCCTACCTTCCATAACTACAACGTAGTTACGGCGCAGCACGCCCTTGAATCATTGATTACGCCGGGTAACATCTGCATGCACAGAACGGCAAATATGCTCTGGATCTGGCCCGATGACATTTAAGCTTTATTGCCTACTGTAAAACATCAATAACATGGTTTTACCCGTAGCCAGTGCCCCAGGGGCAGCTAGATGCAGCTGAGTACAGTTCTATACTACAAAACAGTCAGAGCCTTGGGTAAAAGCTGTTCTATTTATTAAAAGGGGAAGCAAGTTCTGGATCAGGCCCATTGTGACAAATACACATTTATTCTTTTTGTTGTTGAATCAGGCTGTGTGACTGCAGCAATGTTTAATGACTTTTGTTCTTCTTTTGCAGTTATTGTGTCAGTGGAAGACTCAACTGCATTGGCAGCAGCATTAATTTCGCAGGTACTAGCTTTCTCCCTTTGTCATTGTTTTCTATTGTTGTTTTATTTGGTGCATTTCATCACTGCTTCTCTCTTCTTTAGAATCTTGCTTGGCCCCAAAAATCATGAAGACTTGTGGATCCTCATCGGATAAATATGGAGCTGCTTGTGCTCCTACGTGTCAGCTTTTGGCTACTGGGATTCGATGTGTAAGTTCTATCTCAGTGGCTTTTTCTTTCTTTGGTTCACAGTTCAATAAAGACAAAGGGGCATAAACATAAACCAAAACATCATTTGCCAATTAATTCTGTTTGCATATTTGCGCCCTTCAATATAATATGCACCCTGCAATATAATAAGCGACCTTCAATATAATATGCATGCTTCAATATAATATGCACCCTTCAATATAATATGTGCCCTGCAATATAATATGCACCCTTCAATATGTGCCCTGCAATATAATATGCGCCCTTCAATATAATAAGAGCCCTGCAATATAATATGCGCCCTTCAATATAATAAGAGCCCTGCAATATAATATGCGCCCTTCAATATAATATTATCAAGGTTCCTTTTTTTTTTTGCTGTTACTTCCAACTCCAATAACAGTAATGACGGTTTTCTCCAAGGACAAAACCAGGTTTTGAAGGGAAGTCTCCCTCTAAGGTGTACCTGCAGGCAGAAAAAATAGACACATTAGATGGGATAAAAGATTATTATCTGCTTTAAAAATTCTGGACCCTATTCAGTCCCCCGCACGTTCTTCGTACATGCAGGAGTCTGTTTATTACACACGGAAGAGGGCAGTGAACCCCTGTCACTCCCCTCTGATGTGTTGAGGTATGGTGACTTCCGTGTCCATACCCCCTACCTTATGTTTACCACACAAATCTGTCTCCATAAGATGTCAGATCCGTGCGGATATTCTGAATTCTTCCCCTTTTGTCATATTAGCATGGCAAACTCCGCCCCATCTGATAGATGTCCATGAGAACAGTTCCATCCTCTTTGTTACATCTGGCGCACGCATGGGGAATTATGCAAGCGATTTGTGTAAGTCCCCTTGGGCACTTAATTGTTAGCATGGTCCTCTATGGCCATGTATTTTATTTATAATGGTCGGATCTAGTTACACAGTCTCCATTAAAGAACATTTTATAAAGCGCTTTATTATGGGAAAATATTTTTAAAAACAAGCTGTGCAGATATGCAGCTGTAACTTCAGATAGATAGATAGATAGATAGATAGATAGATAGATAGATAGATAGATAATTATGTAATAAGAAGCCTATTTTTGATATTTTTGCTTGCATTAATAGGTACCCACCAAGTGTGTAGCTGGGTGTGTTTGTCCTGCTGGTACTTATGAGGACCTTGATGGTAATTGTGTGACAAAAGAGGAATGTTCCTGTGAATTTGGAGGCACGTTATACAGAAGTGGAGAGTCCATGCATGCCGAGTGCCAGAGCTGGTAAGAGAAACACTGTGCAATATTTCATAGTTGTGACTAATAAAAATTAATGATATGTTTGGGTAAAATTATTATAGATCTGGCCCAAAATGTGCAAGCTATATTGTAGCATATTATGTGTAATATCACTCTGTGATGGCCCAGATTAAAAAATTACGGAAATGCAGCTATTCAGACTTGAACGCTTCAGATAGATTCTAAGAGGCATTATGGGGGAGGGCTGTGGCACAGTAATTTACAGTTGGACCAAGAAACAGCTGTCCCTTCTATAGTGCTCGTGACATAGAGGGGAAGGAAGATTGCAGGAAGATTGCAGCCCATTAGTAAATCATTAAAGCTTTGTTTACTTATCATTTAGCAGCTACCGGTTTCCTGTAGAGATCAGGCAATGGAGCTGAACTATTCAATTCACAGGATGAGTCATACACTCTCTATGTAAGACATTGAATGGATGACATCAGCTTCAATTTCTGATCTCTGCAGGAAGTTGGTAGCTGCTAAATTATAAACAATGGTAAGTAAACAAAGTTTTAATAATTTCTAAATCCACATTCAATTTTCCCTAACAGGTGGGCCTTCCAGGTATGGAATTTAATGCCATGTGGGGCAGAGATTTTCTTGTTTTTGGGAAAGGTTTAACTAGGCACGACTGTAGCTTATTGTTTCTTATTAGTTTTTCATATTGCCCCTATGTATGTGACCAATGGTCTGCTGGTGGTGCTATGCGAGTGCTTTTCCAACCAAGCTGGTGTTGAGATGCATGAAAATTTGGCTATTCAGATAAAATCTAAGGATGAGGAATTGATAAAAATTTAACAAACTTACTACTTAAATGAAATACAGTTTCTAATGTTAAAGATAATGTAGCACTGCACAAAAAGCAGGATCCTGGAAGTAAGAACTTTTCTGTGTCCTGATATAATAAGCCCTTATTTGACAATATAAAGCGTCTTCTTTTTTCTGTAGCACTTGCATCGCAGGCCAATGGCAATGCCAAGTACAACCCAACTGTGCTTCTACTTGTATGATGTATGGAGAGAGTCACATCAAGACCTTTGATGGACAGCAGTATTTGTTTGATGGGAACTGTGAATACACTCTAGTGACGGTAAGTCCGGTGTATGTGTGTCCATAAGGAAACTTTAAGAATCTTTTAAATTTGAAAAAAATTATGTTGGGAGGGGAACTTCATAGCCAACAAATCAAAATACTGAGATAACTTGAAAAATCTCTTTCTGCTGCTCTCCTCTGTCTGTCCCTCTGCTCTGTTCTCCACCTCTGTCTTTCTTCATTCCTGTTCTGTCCCTTCATCTGGGGCCAGATTTACTAAGCTGCGTGTTTTAAAAAGTAAAGATGTTGCCCATAGCAACCAATCAGATTCTAGCTCTCACTTTCCTATTATATACTAGAGAATGTCATCTAGAATCTGATTGGTTACTATGTGCAACATCTCCACTTTTCCAAACCCGCAGCTTAGTAAATTTGGCCCCTGGTCTTTCTCCTCTTCTCATCCCCTTTTCTGTCTTCACTCCCGTCCTGACCCTGACCAGTATTCCTCCCCTCTGTCCTGGCTGCTGCTCCGATCTCTTTCTTCTTCTCTATCTTCCTCTTTCATGGTGACCCCATTCTGGAACCATTACAGCGCCACTTTACAGTGCTTAGCTGATCAGCTGTCACATCCCCGACAACTGATCGTCTTTTCACTACAAAGAAAGTGTCACTGCAGGGGCATCAGCGGAGCTGCTGCAGATTGTTTTCAATGACAGATAATCAACTGTCATTGAAAACACAATCCGCTGCAGCTCTGTTTTGCAATAAAGCCTATGTTTTCAAAGACATCTTGTCAGCTAAGGGGGCTTGGTGTGGGGAGAGGCAACATGGCAAACATTGCCTAGGGTGCCCAGAGACTAAGCACTGACCCTGTCTATACAGACTTCTCAAAGCACAATATATGAAATGCTGCAGTCTGTATCCAGCATATGGGATTCTGTTCTCTCTACTATGTGTGTGCATACATAACAATGTCCATGCTTCTCTAAACAGGCTGCTATTTGCTGCAAACTGTTTGTCATTAAACTATTGTAATTTATATGCAATGCCAAGCTTTAGAAATGCATCCAGTGTATCTGGTCTCCCCACATTTCAATGTTTTATCTAGCTTGACGACATGCTAATTAACCTGGCACTTGTAATATAAATGTTCTTTTTCCTCCTATTTTATTAGGATGGATGTGGCTTAAACTCTACAATGTCATCATTTAAAATAGTGACAGAGAATGTGATCTGTGGAACTACTGGAGCAACCTGCTCTCGAGCCATCACCATCACCATCGGGGTGAGCATAGTGGCAGCATGCTGCTATTTTATATCTTAGCTGTGTAACGATTCACACAGTATTGTACAGTGTTCCGGTAGTGAATGACTATTGATGTATTTTGCTTCACTGAGGACACACAGACGTAACCAAAGCTTAAAGGTTTTGCCTCTACACGTGTCTTTTACTCACTGTCTGTGTCCTTTGTACAGACCACAGAGCTGAAGCTGTATGATGAAAAGTACACCATCTCCCAGGATACACCCAGCTCGGATATCAGGATACAGAACAACACCCTCTTCATCATGTTTGAAATTTCCATCCCCGATAAATTCTACATCTCACTAGTCTGGAATAGAAATATGAATTTCTTTATTAAGATCGTGAAGCTTGGCGCGGTAAGTCACTGCAGGATGGGCTCTTGTTTCTATGTTTATCTTATTCATTTTTGTAAACCCAACCAGTGATAATTTTTCAGTGATTGTAACTATAATATGTCAATTTGTTCACTCATTTCATATTATTTATTTTTTATCACTGAGGTGTATGCCTGGGTGCCCACTAACTAAGCATAAGGGAGTTTGGTTGATTCGACCTAACAGTTCATTTCTACCCATCCAGGACTCAATATGTGGCCTTTGTGGCAATTACAATGGAAACATGAAAGATGACTTTGAAACCAGGAGCAAGTACGTGGCCTCCACTCAGTTCGAATTCATCAACTCATGGAAGGACAGACCCACGTGCATGGATGTCACGTCCTTTGTGGATGCTTGCTTGCAAAATCCACAGCGGCAGACCTGGGCTCAAAAGGCTTGTGCTCAAATGAAAACAGGGGCCTTTGAGGCCTGCCATAAACGGGTAATTGAGTCTAATTATTTCAAAATACGCTGTGTAGGCGGAGGGAGGTATTTAAATTGGACAGGGTGGGCTGGGTTAGGCAGTTACGCGCGTCAAGACACTACATACGAGCGCAGTTATGCTTGGAAAAGTTAAGGTAGGGTTTGGTAGTTGTAAAACAGCTAAATTTCGAGCAGCCGAGGGGAGTGCTCAGTGGAGTGTATAGTACTCACGATCGTGTAAATACGCTATGAGATCATACTTCAAGTGCACTTAGCTCTGGATTTGCCCCTAGTGTTGCTAGGGACAGGGAGGGACTTGATGACGCAATTTGCTAGGGTCAGTATAAACAGCATTGTACAACTGATAGTTTACCTGTACAGATGTTATTCCTTATAGTTTGACATGACCACAGGCCTGGCAACAGAAATCTTGGGGCCCGGTACACTTATGTATTTAGGGGCCCCATCCCTCCTTAATAGTGAATTGCAGGGGTCCCTCTGAAACCTGGGGCCCTTCACAGCTGCCCCCCCCCCTGTTGCAGGGCCTGCAATGACCATAGCGGAAGA
The DNA here is from genome assembly GCA_011038615.1 of Limnodynastes dumerilii. NCBI lineage: Eukaryota > Metazoa > Chordata > Amphibia > Anura > Limnodynastidae > Limnodynastes > Limnodynastes dumerilii. Next base: position 11,261 of record WWET01003091.1, on the reverse strand, counting down.
GGGGGATAGAATAGTAAGTAGGTGATGGGGCAGAAGGTCTGATTACACACGTTTGTGTCTGGAGTAAAAAATGACCAGTTACACTTTTATGACATTTTTTTTAGTAGTCATTTGCTGTTACACTGTTCAATGACTGACTGTACACTGCTGTGACACAAAATATACATAGAAAAAAAAATCTGCATTCCCTACAGCACAATCACATCCTATAAATGAAAATCCATTGGATCTGTTTCATCCCAGCACGGCTGTTTTTCTTGTTTCAGGTGAGCTATGAAAAGTACTATGAAGCTTGTCTGTCTGATGCCTGTGCATGTGACACAGGAGGGGACTGTGACTGTCTGTGCGGGGCTTTCCATGCCTATGCCTCGCACTGCCTCGCTGCCGGCATCTGTGTTGACTGGAGAAAGCCAGATTTTTGTCGTAAGTTTAAACACATAGGGAATAATATCGCTGTCCAGTTATTCTGAACAGGCATAAAAAGTTAATTCCAACCACAAACTTTCAGTATGGGTAAGTCCGAGCCTCTCTGTTGCAGCACATTGCTAATTTTACTATATCCTTGGATGCAGGGCCTCCGTAAGAAAATGTGGGGCCCGGGACATACCCTGGGGGGTACCGCCCCATACAGTTGCGTTCACCACATAGAATGAGGGATTTCCGAAATAGGGGTATCCGAAAGTTCCTTTTCGGATGTCCCTATTTCAAATACCCATCCATTTTAGACATTTTTTTTCCAAGATGGTGAGTAATCTTTCCAGGGTTAGGGTCAGGCTGCAGGGGAGGGAGGGTTAGGGTCAGGCTGCAGGGGAGCAAGGGTTAGGGTCAGGCTGTGGGGAAGGGAGGGTTAGGGACAGGCTGCGAGAGATGGTGGGTTAGGGTCAGGCTGCGGGGAAGGGAGGTTAGGGTCCAGCTGCAGGGGAGAAAGGGTTAGGGTCAGGCTGCAGGGGAGGGAGGGTTAGGGTCAGGCTGCAGGGGAGGGAGGGTTAGGGTCAGGCNNGCGGCAGGGGAGGGAGTGTTAGGGTCAGGCTGCAGGGGAGGGAAGGTTAGGGTCAGGCTGCGGGGAAGGTTAGGGTTAGGGTAATGGAAAGGGAGGGTTATAATTAGGGGAAGGGTTGAGGTAGTTTTCAGGCTTACCTTTCGGAGCACCGTGTCGGTCTCATCAAGGCATAAGCAATCGAAATCTCAACCAGTTCGAAACAGCTCAGGGCACGTGGACAATGGTCTCGGTTTTTTCCCTCCCGATGGTGGCCTTGCTTATGTCTATATTTACATAAATGAAAATGTTACTCAGGATTGCCAACTCTCCCAGAATATCCGGGAGACTCTCAAAATTCCGACAGTTCTTCCGGCAAATCTCCCGCATTGGACTTGAGACTTTGGTTCCATGTAAACCACAGCCCCAAGTCCTGCCCCCAGCCTAGCAACACTACCATTCATAGTGTTACTAAGGACTGGGCAGAACCTGATGACGCAATCAAGCCCAGCCCCACCCCAGTAATACTATGAAAATGGCCACTGATGATAAGGGGCGTGGGCTTATTGGAACAATTTGCAAAAATCGTGTCATTAAGCTCCACCCCCATACCAGTCTCAATCTCTTCCCTCGAAAAGTCGGCAACCCAGATCGGATCCAGACCTTCGTTGGTTTACCGCACGTACGGAGGTCTGGCAGTCCGCACGAAAGAGGGGAGTGAACTCCCCTGTCACTTCCCTCTCTTGTGTAGACTTTAGCTGGGTTACGCTGCCATAAGGCAGCCTTAAGTCTCTCGTGTGAATCAATGGTCCATAAGGCTGCAGATCCACATGGAAATGGAGAACCCATCTGTAACATTTAAATACTCCCCCTGCCCACCTTTTAGAGTTTAGGCGGGTGGAGGGGATGAATCTCCAGATGTACAGAACATATGTCATGCTCATTGCCAGATATTCAGACGAACTCCGCAAGCAGCTTACGGAATTCCGCTGACATACAAATCCGGTCTGGATCCAGTGCCAAGTCTGAAACAAGGGATCTAAGAATAAGGATATGTAACATTTCATGTTGGAGGTTGGCTTTTATATCCCATACACTGCCGGAAGGCGGCATCAGTTACCATGATCTGATCCATGATGTGAAACAAATAATGAAAGTTAAAGACAGTGATATATAAGTTACAGGAACACATATGGAACTAACCTTTGATTTGCTCCAATCTGACGCTTTTCTTTTATTTTGTAGCTGTATATTGTGACTATAAAAACACACATATTTCAACCGCAAATGGAGATGAAATCAGTCAAGACGTGAACTGCACATGGCATTACCAGCCTTGCCAGTGTCCATTCACCCCCCATGTCTATCCACATGAAAACAGTGAAGGTATTGTACCATTGCAATGGATAAGTGGGTTGCATTCCTATCTCTGAGTCTGTTGCTTTATAGGAGAAATAGTGCTCTGAAATGTTATAGAATCAAAGCATCATTAACAGTCAGTCAATATCTATATTTGTAGTAGCATATTAAATATATGTATTCATCTTTATTCATTGTAATCTCTGTTACACATTTCTTTAGATTGACATTTTACCTTGGTGCTTCTTCTGTGCTTGGACATAAGACTCACAGCTGGCTGCAACTATCAGTTCCATTTATTCCACATATTTAGTTTTAGGTTAAACATGATATATTCTTGCAGCCCACTATTAGTATAGAGCAGAGGTTCTTGACCAGTGGTACTAGTGTCACTGGTGGTACTGGGACCACCGTTTCGTGGTACTAAGGGCAACTGAGCAAGCTTGTCAGGAGGTAGCAGCCATATTTGTATTTTAACCAGGTGAGTTACCAGATGGCCAAAGTCATATTTAATATAGAATCTTGGGGGCTGAATGGCTTATGTAAGATATTTGCCATTGCAAAATATGTAAGGAAGAAAAGTGTGTGTGTGTGTGTGTGTGTGTGTGTATGTGTATGTGTGTGTGTGTGTGTGTATGTGTGTGTGTGT
>WWET01003090.1:180018-193718 GCA_011038615.1 Limnodynastes dumerilii | reverse complement strand
GAGCGTACGGACGCTGGGGGACGTCCCCTCCTGCGTTCCAACGGCGCTACTATGGACGCCCGATCTACGATCGGGCGTTTCCATAGTGACGCCGGGCAACATCTGCCCGGCGCATGCGCATTATGGCTACGGCTGCCGTACTAGCGACGGCGGCCGTAGCTCTGGATCAGGCCCATAGTGAGGATCTGGCATCGGATCTCCTCTGCACATGGAACTTCTTGCGTGTCATCAGCAGAAGTCTGGATCCAGTCCAGTGATGTAACATGTTAGTAACAGGTTACTCTTTAAATTATACATTTAAAAATTGTCACCAAAAAAGACACTGTTAGCAAGTCAGTATCTTTTAGGTTTACAGAGCCATTCTTCTTTATGAAGTATTTGTTATGCTTCTTGTTATGCTTCATGTTTCAATAATAAAATTATATAAAAATAAGATTGTTGAAAGGAAAGTTAGTTTAGTTTTAAATAATTATTACACAACTATTTAAATTGTCTAAAAGTACAAAATAATTGTAGATGTTATAATATATAAATGTCTATTTTGTTCTTCACATAGCTTCCATGGCGAGTAAATACATTACCCTTCTGCTAAAAGAGTCTATATATTTAGATATCCTTTGTGTGTCTGTTAAAAATAATTTTAAAAAAAAGCTATTTTCCTAGTAACATAATAGAATAGAAATACTGGTGCTCTTTTGTACAGAACTATAATAATTAGTAAAGGGGAGCTGAGGTTTACTTTCCTCATTATTAGAAAATCTTCTATTGCTTGCATACTGCATAGAACACAGCAGGATTTCTATTTAAATCCTTTTACACCAAACACATAATTGGGAGTATGCATTAATGTGGCAGAAGTAACCGAATGCTTTCTTATTCTGTATGTGTCTGCACAGAGAAACCATTAAGTATGTAAGCTGTTGCGTCTTGATAGGCATTGAGCCATTGAAATTTAATAATGCACATATTTTGTAAACTTGAAATCCTCATAGGTTGGTATTTGTCACTTATTTCATATTTATTTTTCACAATGGAAAATTATGAATTTTAATTAATAGATTTGGAGAACTCTAATGCCACCTAGTCCACCAGCCCCTTAAATACCTGCCTACAGGTAATAGGAAGACTTGCCTCCATGGACAGTCCATAAATCCTGTATCTTAGCAAAGTCATTATATGCACTAATAGAAACACAATTAGTTGACTTGCACTATGCAACTCCCTAGGTAAACTATAACCTTATCTGCATTAAAATTTCCAGTTGTCAATCATTAGCCATTGATGCATGGATTTTTTTGTTCTCCTTGCTTACCCTCCATTCTCAATTTATATGATCTTCTCTACTCATTATGGTTGCTCTCAGAGGAGCCTTAAGTCATTGCCATGGCCGTAGAAGCAAATGTTACCATATAATCATCTTCTCAGGTGTAAAAGTAGCAGGTTTTTATACTTTAAATGTCTTTCACAAGAGTAAGCTCAAATGAGTGAAAAGGAAGGGTGAAATCTGATCATGTACAATTTCATGCAGTAAGAGCTAGCACAAAATGCTCTTCCATCATACTCTAGTTATACTGTAGGTTTTTATATGGGTGATCTGTCAGATCTCATGCAATGAGCAAATGTAATACCAAGTAAACCAGCAATCAGAGAACGACATAAAATTACTATATTATACTGACTACTGTATTACAAAAAACAGTAAATTTCATTAGTTCATCATTGCAGACCGTTAAATAAATATTGCTTTTAAAACATAATATAACTATACAAAGAAGGTATGGTGTTACCCTGAAACTTATGAAAATTAAAATGTTTAATCATTTAATTAATCAATTACATTTCTATTTTCTGGGAAAGTGAACTAATTTTATCTTAAAGACATTAAACATTTTTAATACACATCTTTGATATAATTCTGAATATATGGGCCTGATTCAATTAAAATCGTGGACCACGGTAGACGGGAAAATGTTGGCGGTGCACATTTTCCCGTCTATTATAGTGCCTGATTTTTATACGCACCTCTATGAGGCTCGGATAAAAATAAAATCAAAAATTCACAAAATTAGCTTCGCACCTCAGAATACACGGCTGCGAGGCTAATTGAATCAGGCTCTATATGTCAACATTTTAAAAAATTCTGCATTAGAAAATAATGACATTTTGTCTTCTGATCCCCTTAAGACGGTATCATCATCATCATCACTTAAAAGAGGGATGGCATAAAAGTCTGGATAATGCCCATGGACCGTATTCACATATGTGTGTGTGTAAAGGAAGCAAATATACGCACGTACGTGGCAAGGGAACACCCATGACACTTCCCTTGCATGGATGGTTTTTTGATGACTTGCGCGTCCATAGGGCAACCTTAACTCTACGTGTGTAGTTTTGAGCGTATTTTCCTTCCGTACGTGCGTACATGACTAACCGCGCCCATATTAGTCCATTTAAATGCTGTATATAATGCATTTCTGGAGAAAATTCAAGTTTTTATTTAAAGAAGACATTTTCATTTAAATGTATAACATCAATAGAAAATACTTCTAATTCCGAAAGCATTTGAATATAATTCCAATTGTTATTTGCCATCTTGAAACACATTACACAAGAAAAAACAATTAAGAGAAGTCATCATTGAGATTTGTTAAGATACTGCAAACTTTCTAGAGATGCACTTATACAATTTTGTAATAACATTTCTGGCTGTTGAGACATTTTGCTAAGTCAGCACATTATACAAATGTGTGAGATATTGCTTTTCATTTATGTAATGTAGCTAAATATGGGTCCCTTTCCTAATCAGAATGCCTGAGTAGTTCTGATTAATGTTTTTGATATACAAATATTGATTGGTGTAATTTTTTGCTTATTGATTTCTTTAAAACATGCAATCATGTGCTTTAATCAATTGTAAAATGGCCTAGTACAGCTCTTCTATAAGTAACTGCTCTGTTATGTTCTGAGTACTTACATTTTAACTTTTCTTAAGTGCATTAAAATCTTTTTAAAGCAGATATTTTCCCTTACAAAAAGCTTCAAACATCTGTTAATTTTTAAATCAATCACTGGAGATGTCATAGAAAAGCTTTTCCCAAGGCTTTCCTCTTCCAAAAAGAAAAATGATCAGAATACAAATGGCATGTCAGCATATGCAAACATAACTTCCTAGTTCACACAATTATCACTACTTTTGGTTTGCTCAAGTACTGCAATCTCAAGTGATTGTTAGCCATAGATTTTAACATATTAGGCTTTATAGTTGTTCATTGGTAAGAACTGTATGTAAACATTTTATAAAACACAGTCTGATTAAATTAATAATTGAAAAACAATGTCTGCTGATGTATTGAATGTACTGTGCAAACATAAAGAGAACAGGATGAAAAAAGCATATGATTTCCCAAAGCTTTTGGTTAGACCTACACAATGATCAGAAGGAATTCTGAACCATTCATACAGCTGTGCCCAGTTAAACCTTTCCCAAAAGTGTGCCATACATGGTGTATAATTGCATGCATGGCAGGCCCACCTGTTTGGGAACGTTCAATGGGCTTCAGAAATAATTTCAACTTTGTTTACTTATCATTTAGCAGCTAAAGGCTTTCTGCAGAGCTTAGACAATGGAGCTGTCACCCATTCAATGTCCTACAAAGAGAGTGTATGACTCATCCTGTAAATTTAATGGGTGATCTGAGCTACATTATCTGATCCCAGCAGGCTACATGATCTGATCCCAGTAGGAATCTGGCATCTGCTAAATGGTAAGTAAACAAAGATTTAATGGTGTACTAATGGGCTGCAATCTAGCTTCCCCACCATGTCACAAAGAAGCATCATAGCAGGGAAAACTAAATCTGGGCCCAACTGTTGTTAGGTTCAATAATATTCTTGTGATGTCAAGTTTGAAATCCTTTCTTCAGCTTAGGTCATGACAGAGGATCCTTATAGTGTTGAGGTGAGGCCGCCTTTAAAAGGCTGATATTTTTCTGTTTAAGCCTTTCTGTTGTTGATCTATTTCTATGTTTTGGATTGCTGACCTGTTGCACCACAAGTATTTGCATTGCATTGAATTTCAGCTGGATCCCAGGTAGTCTTACATACTGTTTAAAAATTACAATATAAATGTTTAAATAAAATTTTCCATTAGGGAGAGAGGGCCTGATTCAGAGATCCGTTTTCACGGTGAGATGCGTGCATATTATTGCAAACGGATGAACTGCGCATACGTAGTAACTTTTGGTATGCATTCTACACTGATTATACAATCGTAAGTCCACTAGGCACGTACCTTTGAATCGCACGTGGGTACGTATTCACGGATCTCCCACGCAAAAATACGCACGTGAGAATTTAAATAAAAATGGGCGGGGGAGGCATTTTAATGAAGGCATGTGGGCACAACTATCATGATTTGCACGCACGGACACATACGCACACAGCTGCACACGGAAAGATACAAATGGTCTATGGAAGTGTAAGCCTACGAAAGCACAGATTTGCGAGGGGAGTGTCAGGGGTTTTGGTGGGTGTTCCTAGCTACATTTGTGCGTTTAATTGCGATCGCATCTCTGAATCAGGCCCAGAAACCTGTCCAGAGATAGCAAAGGAGTTTTAAACAATGATGGTTACTCCCATATAGGTTTTCTGCGTGTTTCCTCTTACAGAATTTATATATTTCTTTTCCAAACAACTGAACATTATCTTCCTGTCTTCATAACAATGTTGCCCTTAGACTGTGAAAGGTGTTCTTCAGAAAACTCCAGAAAGCTATTTATTTTTTAATAGCAGTGACTTCCCACAGTCACCTTTCTAGTTGAATAAACAAGTAAGTTTGCAAGACACATACTTTGCAGATTGAGGGAGAGTTGTAACAGTTGTGAACTTTCTACATTGTACATTTTTAGATCATTAGTTTGTTTTTTACCATGGACAAAAAATAATCATTTAGAGAAATATTTTTTAACCTTTTTCAGCTTTATCAAACACAATGTTTTGCTTTATTTTTCATATTGCATTCTTCATTAAATTAACCCTAGTGTGTGTGTTGTGTGTATGTATGTGTTAGGGACCATAGAATGTAGCTCCAATAGGGCGACAGACTAATGTGAATGTCTAATGTTTTCTGTAAAGTGAGGCAGACAATATGTGGCACTATATAAATAAGTGATGATAATAATAATAATAATGATGATAATAATAATAATGATAATAATGATAATAATAATAATAATATAATAATAATAATAATAATAATAATAATAATAATAATAATAATAAAAAAATACAAAACAGGTGTGGGATTTTGAACCTAATTCTACATAAATATTCCATTATGTCTCATATAGAATGGTCCTAGTAGCAGGATTCCTGTTAGGCAGTGTTTTGTCACAAATGGGACACCTGTATCATTACTGACCTTAGAAGGACCCCAGATGCTGCCTGTAACATGTGTCAAATAGGATCCTTGACAGGATCCAAATCATGATGCATTTGTGATCTCTCTCCCTTAAAGAACAGCTACGTTATAATGGTGGGTACACCATAATGTTGCACTGGATCCAGAACTAATAATGACGATCAACTTACGCAAGCTGCATATGTAAGTCGGGCTTTGCGAGTGCACTGCACATGCGCTCCAGTTGTTGTGGATCAAAACTGTGGACGTATGTCAGAGCATTACAGCCCTTTATACATTAGATTACATGCAGTGTGAGCAGGTGAGGCATTTATATTTGTACAGCATAGACTGGGCTAGGCACTTCCGTATGTCAGAGCATTCGGATGTCGACTCTGGGTCTCTCCATTTCCCCTGTAAACTCTCCTTGCAGAGCATAGTGTGTTTACCATCTCACACTTTTGTTTGAGTATTTGTCCCCTTAATAGCTATCATTGTTCCTTCTCTGTACAGTGTCATTCTATGTTATTCCACCATTCTCTCATCTGTTGCTTTCTATTTCATCTGACTTCTAGTCCTTTCCACATGACTGTTTGTCTGTCTTCTGGCCTTGTCTCTGTTCTGGTTACTAGCTTATCCTGCAATAGGGCATCGGGGCTCTCCCCACTCATACCTACATACACATCATATAGGACATTGGGCTGGATCCTGACCTTGTTAAGTGCATGAAATTAGTTCATAGTTGCCAACTCTCCCTGAATATCAGGGAGACTCCCTGAAGATTGGGTGATCTCCCTGACTCCCTGAAGTGTTTGGTAATCTCCCTGATTCTAATTTCATCCATTGAGGTCTATGGAGATGACCAATTTCATGGAGGCCAAGATGTAATGAAAGAATCTTGTTAATCAGCTGCATCGTCACTTTTAGCTTTTCTATAAAGATAATAATGAAAGTATTCACTGACAATTTAATAATCAATAAATACTGACATTTTTATTGTAAAATAGTTTTCCTGGCAGTGCTAGATACACCCATGGGTGGAGCTATTCACAGGACACACCTCTTTGGTGCTACAGGACACACCCCTTTGGTGCAGCACCTTGATAGTGCTCTCACAATCTCCCTGATATTCATTTGCAAAAGTAGGCAACCATGAATTAGTTACTCCTGGGCTAAACCATGTTGATTGCAGATGAGTCATATTTCATATGCTGCAAACAGTATTAGAGTAGAGAGGTGATGTTTCCTATCCCAACTCTAAATAACAGTGTGTTAGTAAAACTGGTCAGTATCTGTGTGCAGTAAGCAATTTAAAGATATATCCCTGCATGCAAAGAATATAATTAACTTGACTCCCCCTGAATTGAACATGGTTTAGCCCAGGAGTAACTAAGTTAATGCACTTAACAAGGTCTGGATCCAGCTTCTGTATATTACATATGGAATACACACAACATGGAAGTTGCTCAAACAATTTATAGGTAAATTCAAACAGGTGCATTGCTTATGGAAGTCAGCAAAAAAATATTACTGCAAGTGCAGCTGTCCGATGCTGCACTCTGTACAGATCTGAGCTTCTCCGCACAAGGGGCATGCATTAGCCCAACCCCCCCATGCATATCTCCTACGCATGGGGGGTGGGCTAATGCATACAAATCGTACATTAAGGGCTTGGCTGTGCCTTTATGTATGATTCAGTATCCCGCACAGAAGGGTTTCAGTGCGGAATATTAAGGGTAGGGGTCCTGCAAGCAGATTCAACATCTGCACATAGGAGAGCAGCGTAAGTACCCTACAATTGGATCTTTGGATCAGAAAATCTGCACAATAGCCTCCGCAGGGGGGGTTGCCGTATGGAAACCTTTTTTAAAAGTAAATCCAGTCCTGAGTAAGTTAAATATCTGAAAATTGATACATAGACAAGGTTGTATTGCTTCTAACAATTTAATGGGAAATATCACACAACCTATTCAGGAACTGGAAACATATCTTACTTTTAAATGTATTTCGTTTTTTCCTTTTGAAATGAAAACTGAAGAGGGCACATTTAATAAAAGCAGTAACATATTTCACTAAGGAGTGCTTTTCAGTTGTTGAATGACACAGCTGTAGTGGTACATGCTATATTGGTAACAGACAATGTTTGCTTTTACCGGCTGGCCCTAAAAACTAATTGTAATATTCTAGATTCTTCAAAAGTTTTAATAGGAAATATTATTTCCCTATTGTTTACATGGAAAATGTAGAGAGCTTAGGGAGATGAGTAGATGCATATTAAATTCTACAAGGGTTTCGTCCATTGTTCACTTATTTATTTATTTATTGATTGATTCTGTTACGTGATATTACACATTTACAATATGTAACAGAAACAGAAACATGAATTACCGTACTTTTCGGACCATAAAATGCACCTAGTTTTTAGAGGAGGAAAACAGGAAAAAAATATTTTGAACCAAATAGTGTCCAGCAGCCATCATGTCCTGCACCCATCAGCCCCCATCATGTCCTGCACCCATCAGCCCCCATCATGTCCTGCACCCATCATGTCCAGCACCCATCATGTCCAGCGCTCATCAGCCCCCATCATGTCTAGCACCCATCATGTCCAGCACCCATCAGCCTCCATCATGTCCAGCACCCATCATATCCAGCACCCATCAGCCCCCAACATGTCCAGCTCCCATCATGTCCAGCCCCCATCATGTGCAGCACCCTATACTGGTACTTACCTGTAGTTTCCCGTTCTGCCGTCTCACCCGCGGGCTTCACTGACGCTGATGTGACCTCAGGTCACTCCAGCATCAGGGGGAGGAGCTGCTGCACTGCTCTGCCGGCACTTACCTGTAGTGTCCTCTTCTGCCGCCTGCTGCTTCTCCTCTGCGGTCTTGCGGTCTTCCCTGACGCTGATGTGACCTCAGGTCACTCCAGCGTCAGGGGGAGGAGCTGCTGCACTGCTCTGCCTGTCACACAGTACAGGCAGAGCAGAGAGAACAGTAATGGACGCCGCTATGAAGCGGTGTCCATTACCATTGTTTCTGCTCTGCCTGCCCTGTGTGACAGGCAGAGCAGAAATAACGGTAATGGACGCTGCTATAAAGCAGTGTAAGGCGCTCTCATCAGAGTGATGAGAGCACCTTACATTGCTTTCACAGCAGCGTTCATTACGCTGCTGGCAGCCAGGGAGCGGGGGAATGAGTGCCTGGAAGCACCGCATCCCCCCGCGGAGCGGGTCCCGACGGACCCGCTCATACCTAAAGCTGCACATTCACACCATAAGACGCACACACTTTTTCCCCCCCTTTTTTTGGGGGGAAAAAGTGCGTCTTATGGTCCGAAAAATACAGTATTTAGCATATGTGAACACTTTTTAGCACTTCACATATGTGCAAAAAAAATGTGTATAGTGTATACAATGACTAGCAAGGATGAGATGCATGCATCTGGACATATACTAGCCTGAGTTTCAAGGGTGGCTGGAATAATAACTGAACTAGGGCCATATTTACTAAGCTGCTGGAAAGAAAAAGTGGAGAATTTGCCCATAGTAACCAATCAGATTCTAGCTCTTTCTTTCCTATAACATACTAGAAAATATTAGCTAGAATATTAGCTAGAATAATTTGTTGCTAATGTGCTATGGGCAACATCTCTACTTTTCCTTTCCCGCTGCTTAGTAAATCTGGCCCAAGTTCTATTATTTTTCCAGCCATAAAGCAACACAAAAATGATTTGGTGAAGTTTAACTGTTCATATATAAATAGGATAATGAGACAATGAGGTTTTGGCACAGAGCTACTTTTTATGGATTTTAAAATACAACCATCTTTTGTAACTCATAAATGTATGTAAGAGCAGATGGCCCTTCAATAAGTTGGATGTTGTTTTGGATTGCCCAGTGCCAGACAGAAAGCACTGAGGCTTCAGTGCAGTGTGTGTTTCTCGTGTTGGCTGAGGTACAGAGACTGACCAATAAATAAAAAACAGAAAGCTAGCCAGGCAATGGGGCATATGATCTTTGAATAGAAGGCACAATATGCACCTGCTGATTTGTACTAATCACTCCCCACAGTACAGAAGATAACAGCAACGTATTACATCGAGGCATTATTTTAAGGTAATGTCACAATTTAGTTCTTGCGGCAGAAATTATATCAGGGAAATTCCTGCAAACGTTTTCCTTTGGAAATCCAAAACAACAAATGGTAGTACGAAATAAATGAAATCATTGGCATTGTCACCTGAAAAATAGTGTCTGTTTGAATCTGCAATGTATTTGTATCTGCAGACATGAGAGTTAGTAGAAGAAAAAAGTGTACCTGTCATTGATTAAATGTATAAGGTTACTTGTTTTTTTGTGACCACTCATTGTAATTACTGGTTTGGTATTTTTTTTTATGAATTTATGTATGTTTTTTTAACAATTGTCATGAAAAAGCAAAATTTTTTTTCTCCCTTGAAGTCTAGTTTTCAGACTACTAGAAAACATTATTCTTAATAAGTTAATTTTAGCAAGCTTTGAATATAACACTTAATTGAATAAATCTAAAGACAATTAGCAGACTAGTAAAACCTATCCTTCAAATCTTACCCACACTGATTAAACCACAAACCGGAGAAATGTTAGGATTTCAAAGAGTAGACCTGGAACTACTTTTCTTTCATTAAATACTAATATTAATCTTTTCAAATGGTACCACCAATTTACTAAGTGAGATTTCTGTTATTAGGAGCAGCAGTGTTTTGCAGGTCACGCAATCATATACGTCTGTGGATAGACCAGCGAACAACTCGTTATGTGAAGATAAGAAATAGACAATGGCCCGGATTCAGGGTTTAAGCGGATCCGCGATGCAGATTTTTTTAAACATACAAATGTTAGGTTTATTTTTAAATGATTGTCTATTTGTAGTAAATCTACACTCAAACTCTCTTCTATTCTACTCTCGCCGCCAAAGATAGAGGCGAGTTTACAGAAATATTACAAATCACTGTATAGTAAATACACCTTTTGAAACTCACCGTAGCGATTTATACTGCGGCAAGTTTGAATAACCATCATCTCTGGCGAGTTTATGCTGAACTTACTTTAGAAAACTCATTTACTTTAGTAAATTCATTGATTTTAAACTCGCTGGAGATTGAAGCCAGACTCCATCGAGTTACACAAAAATTACTTTATTAAATCTGGCTCTTGAACTGATTGAAGAGTAAGACTAGAAATACAAACAAGTAGAGAAGTCGCACCAGCAATTTGTAACAATTGTGAACTAATTGAATGCCTCGATTTTAAGGTGCTGCCACAGGTTCAAAATAAGGAACTACAAACACACTAACAAACACAAGCCATTTACCGGCTGTCTAATAAACCTTATACTGGCGCACACTTATATAAACATACAGAGTTACATAATACTCAGTAAAAAGTTCCAGCTCTAGATAGGGTGCAGGGAGTTTCTAAAAGTGTCTATAATACTATGTGCAATGACATGTATATTGAACTGCACGATAAAATTAAAGTTGAATTTTGTGAAACTTTTCTATATAATAATAGATGCAAAGGTAACAGTCTGAGTATGGACACTTCACTGATAAAACTGGTATAAAAAGAACTCTTTCAATTACATCTGTCCTTGGCATGATTCAATTTAATTTACCTCCCAAAGTTGCTCCTTCTTTCAAAGAAGAATTAATAGTCACCAGAGTTCAGTTGCTGTGTGCTCTTGCCAGTTATCACGGTGGTAACAGGATTTATTCTCTTTTGTCTTTCTCGGGGTCCCTGAATTCCTCCTCCTTCCCTGTAAAACAGTCTTTTTGGACAGGCTTATTAAAATAACAAGATAAATTGTCTGCAAGATTTATGATTCTACCAAGCAGCCCAATTTCGACACACACGTAAGTCACTTAGTGAATCTTACTGAAGGCTTCAGGAAATGGAATGTCATAAGATCCTTCTCTCTATTTTGTTATGGATAAGTGTAGTCTCTGTAGTCTCTACTTTTATGTATGTCAGATACCCTGTACTTTCATATTTTAAAGAGGAATTAAATATTATTATTAATAATAATAATAATAATAATAATAATAAATTACACTGGCATATTGGATTGTGATTTACAATTGGCAAATGCCCAATAATTTTACAGGATCCAATAGTAACACACATAAAGGCAAGAAATCCCTGCTCTTTTGTAGGACAAAATATGCCTGATACATAAGAAAGTGCGACATTTACATATTATATAAGCCATATTCAAGGGTAAAAAGTCTATACAGGACAACCTGCTGGAAAAAGTTGAACAGGACTTCAGAAATCATTAAACCTTTGTTTACTTACAAATTAGCAGCTACCAGTGAATGGGTGATGTCAGCTCCATTGTCTGATCTCTGCACTGATAGCCTGTAAGGAGTCCTCCATAGGTCCTGAATGGATACTCAATATCAAAGAGGTGTTTTCAAATATCATTGTTGCATATATATAATAGGCTTTTTTTTTAGCAATCTATGTTCTCCTATGGTTATTTTCCTATTAAATTGATGTGATAATCAGCAATTATTGAAACATGACACGGAAAGGACACTGATCATAACTAAGAGAGGACAATGTTAATGAGGTAATATCAGGCAGTTCTCTCCGCTCTAAGGGTGTCCTTTTAGCCATGTCGATATCCTCAGCAGAAAGATTTCGGATCCCAGCACCTGAGCTTACTTCACTTCAGATGGTGAATGGCATAGACACTTTGGGCCAGATCCTAAACTACGTACGCGAGCGATTTTACGCTAGCCACATACGTAAATTGCCCATTAGTATTTACTGCACATTAGATGTTACGCCATGTAACTCTGAACATACGTACCAGCCACGTATCAACAGCGTAACAACGAAAGAAGGGGCATGACAGCCATACGACACCCGTGATTATGCTTCGGAGGCAGGATGAGGCATTTAAATTGTACAGTATGGGCGTGCTTAGGCACTTACGTACGTGTAGCATTTACGTACGTCAGTAGTTGTAGTAGCTTGCATCCTAAGTGAAACAGCTTGCAAACATAAGTGAGTTTGAAACAGAATCAGGTGAGTTAGAACACAGAAGCAGGTGCACAAATACTAACACTACTATTAGTCATTATTATTTTTATTTTGTTAAATTATATTATTACTAGTTTATTCACATTACTTTAACTTATATATTATCTATTTATCTTATACATATCTTAGTCAGTGTTGTAACCACATATTTACATCCAGACTTTTCAACTTTCCATTATTATTTTTATCATTGTTATTACTGTATTATTCCTATTTTAGAATATCAATTTACCTACCACTCCTATTGTATTTATCCTCTGACTGACATCACCATATATCATTGCCCAGGTGCCCTCCACATCTATTACCTTCACCTCTCTCATCCCCCCACATCATGACTTGCAGCTCACATATTCTTAACCCTGCACCCTTTATCACTCCCTCACCAGCTCCCTGTCCCATTCCCATTTTAACCCCCATGCCCCTGCCCTCGCCCTCACCCTCACCCAAATCCTCTTCCCCCTCCATGCTCATCCAACCTTGCCAACCTCATCCACATTTCCACTCTCCCCACCCTCCCCTTCTCCTGCGCTCTCTGGAACGCAAGATCCATCTGTAACATGCTCCCAGACATACATGATCTGTTCATTTCTAACTCCTTTAACCTACTAGCTCTCACTGAAACATGGCTCTCCCCCACTGACACCACCTCACCCACTGCTCTGCCCTATGGAGGTCTCTCCTTCTCCGACTCTCCCAGAGCCGGCGACTGTCATGGCTGCTCCTCACTCCCTCATGCACTTTCCGCACTATCCCTCCTGAGCCCTCTCTCATCTTCTCTTCCTTTGAGGTCCACTCCGCCTTTTCCGCCCCCTAGACCTCCGCGTTGCTGTCATTTACCGACCCCCAGGCCCTTGTTCACAGTTCTTTGAGAACTTTGTTGCCTGGCTAACCCACTATCTCTCCTCTGACCTCCCTTCTATTATCTTGGGTGACTTCAACATCCCCGTTGATAACCCTTCCCACTCCAGCACCTCTAAACTGCTATCTATTTCCTCATCCTTTGGCCTGACTCAATGGACCACCTCTCCTACCCACATATAGGGCCATTTCCTTGACCTAGTCTTCACACACCGCTGCACTCTGACTGACTCCTCCATCTCTCCTTTTCCTCTCTCTGACCACCACCTCCTCTCCTTCTCCCTCTCCTCTCCTGCCTCCCCTCCCCCCAAACCCCAATGCATTCTCACCAGACACAACATCAGCACCCTT
>WWET01003090.1:141119-167011 GCA_011038615.1 Limnodynastes dumerilii | reverse complement strand
CAAAGGTGATCCTTGTAATTCTTTGTTTACAGCATGGATACACTTGTATCCATGCCAAACTGCGCGTAGTGGGTGTAAAAAAAAAAAAAAATTAAACAAATAAATTAACCCTTTAAAAAATAGAGCTCTACTGTTAATTTCTTTATCTTCCTAATGTAACCAGCGCCACCTACTGGTGGGAGGTTAGTGTGAATTAGTCGCGATCAAGGTGAGGAGCTGTCATCGTCCTCTCCAGCCCAGAAGACATCGAAAGAAGAAAGAATAAAGAAAAAGACTTCAGATAAAGGAAAATTGAAGGCTTCAAAGATGCGGACAGCTAATGGTGAGTTGTAAAAAATTTTTATTATTATTATACACATGTACCACTTTGTTTTATACGCTTAGATTAGGAGAGATGACCTCCTAAGGTAAGTGCATACACGTAGGGGGTAATGTTAGTTAGGTTTATTATTTTTTGTACATATGTAACACTTTATTAAATTAGTGAAAGGGTTAATGTATTTGTATATTTTTTTTTTTTTTTTTTACACACACTGGACACGCAGTTCTGCATGTCTGCAATGTGTAGACATGCTGTAAACAAAGAATTACAAGGATCACTTTGATGATCCTTGTAATTCAATGAGTACAGCATGCCTACACATTGCAGATATGCAGAATTTAGGATTTTTTCCAAACACACGTGATATGCCGCCATGACTTAAAGGGCTAATCGCTGTGATTTTTTTTATTAAAATCACTGCGATTAAGCCCTAAAAACATGGCGGAACATCGCCTGTGTTTGAAAAAATCGCATCGATATCGCGTGTTAGTGAATTTGGAAATAAACAAACAAAATTCGCGTCAATATCGCCGCGATGCCTCGCGATGCGATTTTTCTGTAAAAATTCGTCCTTAGTGAATAAGGCCCTAGGAGCGGGGACACCGCGGATGAAGAAGGGGTGCGTCACTGAAAGGGCCAGAAGAGGCCGAAGACCTGCTGCCAGCACCGGGAGAACTTCTGCAAGCAAGGTGACAAGCAGCCTCCTGCGACATGGAATGAAGATCTTTAAAAGAAGCTGACAATCCAAGCAAGTTATCCCAAGACAGATGACTGCTAAACAGTGAGTCACGTCATTTATGTAATATTTTATTACACGTTACACATGGCTAATACACTTTAGGGGACATTATAGGACGGTGGCCACCATTTTAAGCTAGCAACACATTAAAGGACATTTTGTGCACATTTTATTCTGTGTTTTACATGTAGGGTTAGGTCATTTAATATTGCAAGGTTTATATGGGTACTTTTTTACATTTTACACAGACACTTAACACGTTTGCAGGGAGATTTCTATCACTTATCAGGCTGCTGCTGCTTATACTAGGATTATACTAGGATCATCAGGGCCACTAACACATGGCCATGCTTTTCCTTATAGTAGTAAATGCGTCGGCAGGATAAGTGATAGAAAAATGCATCTAGTGTTTCTTACTTGGGGAAAAACATGTCAACTAAGATGACATGTGTTTTTCTATTAAAGTGTGAGGCACTTCCTAGGAAAGTGCCTCACACAGGAGGCTATTTTTTTTCAGCCCTCATGGATCGCACTAGAGGCAATTTAGTTAAATCGCTTTTAGTGAATGAACCGTGCTGTATAGGTAACATTAGAAAAGTCGTGACTGGGAGGGTAGAGCAAAGTAGGTCGATTTGATGGTGATAAAGCCCAAAGTCTCTGGACTTTGGCTTTAGTAAATACAACAATGGTGAAAAAACAGCTAAAGTCCTGGGACTTTGGGCGATTTTGCCAAAATCGACCTTAGTAAATGAGTCCCCTAGAATGATACTCAGTACTAAATTTACAGTACAGCAACTCAGACTAATAGGACCATTGAGAAGGCTTAGTTTGCACAGTACTGACCAGGCAGGCTGTCATGCAGGAGAGTGGGCAAGGTAAGTACAGAATCTGCACAGTATTGACCAGACAGGCTTGCGTGCAGGTGAGTGAATAAGATTAGTACAGTAAACAAGAAAATAATAATAACTGTGGTAGCGCTGCCTTAAAGTCTGTATATCAAACAGTCCTTAGAATGATGACATTCATAAAGTCCTTCCAATACAAATAAGTTCTTTCATGGAAAAGGAACATCCCCCTCATAGGTCTCCCATTCAGAGGTAGCCATAAAAACAGAAGAGCATATAATAAAGGGTCAGTAAAATTTTATTATAACATACATAACAATTAAAATGGGGCAAAGGGAGCAAAGGAAAACAGCAAAGGGCTCTATACCTAGCGTGAGCATCTGAAAAAAACGATCAAAGATGGTAAGTAGGTCCCAGGACAGGTTTCCGACAGCCAGACACTGGGAATGAAGAGACACCGCTGCTGCTCCAAGGCTCGTACAGCCCCCACACCGATGCGTTTCACCCGGACACTCTGTCCTTTCTCAAGGTGATAAGATACTGACAAAGGCTTAGAGGTTTAAATACCCCACCTTCACTTTCTATTGGACAGGCACCGAACTATTCTTAAAGGCATAGTGCACTTACACTCATAAATAGAATGCCAGTGTTCAGTTATGGAAACATTGAAATAAAGAAACAGAATATGGTTGTACAAAAAATATAAAAATACATATTAAATAATAAAAATAAACAGTTCTCACTTTTTATATTAAATACAGACAATAGTTACCATACAGAAGCACCTGTATAAAACGACCAGAACATAGATACATCGCCCTTATTCAAATTGGAACTGATTAAAACAATCAGATATACCATTAAAAATTAAAAAGAAAATTATTTAACAATACATAACCCAATATGTTGTCAATGATCAAATACATGTTGTCAATAATTATATACATAGTTACAGATGGAAACCAGTGGTAATACATAAATGCAGAAGAGTGATATAAAAAGTGAATACATAAATAAATAAGAATGGGAAAAAAATATATAAGAATGGTAAAAAAAACTATACAAAGAATAAACAAAATAATACCTAAGTCAAAAACCACTTCAGTTTAAAATCAATATTTAAAACAAAAGGTTAAGTGTTTAAATAAAAAATCCACCGCATTTTAGAAACTGACAATTTTTTGGCAATATCTCTATTTCTATTGATAACCTGTATTCCCCCAAAACCAACTAAATCAGCAGGGGAGCAATTGTGACATTTTTTAAAATGTGCTGAGACTGAGTGAGTCTCAACACCTTTTCCAATATTCTGCAAGAACTCAGAAAGCCTAGCCTTGAGAGGGTGTGAGGTTCGGCCTACATAAAACATATTACATTTACATTGTAAAAGATAAACAACATTACTCGTGTTACAAGTGATAAAACTTTTAATATCATATAATTTACCTTTAACTGAAAAATTTGTGAACTTTGATTTATCCATCTTTATGCTGGAAAAATCTATGAAAGAATTTGAGTCTGGTTCGCCCCCAGCTATGCCAACCTGTTTATGGTCTTCCGGAGGGAAGCTGTTAAAAGTCGGCAACTATGCACTTATTCTGTAAACTTTTATAAGAATCCCAGTCCTGCGTGCCCATCAGCGATAAGATACGTCCACATTTTCATAAGGGCATAGGAATGACAAAGCTATGCCTCAGGATAATGCAGCATATGTTAAGTGTTTGTTAAACGAGTGTCTCTTCTGCTCGTATGTTCTGGCCAGTGTACTCCCAGGACACATTACTGGGAGCACCGTCTCTAAGGTAACCACCAGCGCCAGATCTTCTGAAGCCTGGTCAGTGGCCTTAGAGGGGTGGCTGTAAGTGGTGTGTGTGAGGAGAGCGTGCCACCGCCCCCATCATTTTGACAGGCTTTATCTCCTAGTTATTAATAAATGCTGTGCATGTCTAGGGAAGTAGGTTAATATAATCCATCACTGAACAGGATGGGTTCCTTGTAAATGAGGAAAAAATTTAAAGGCAATTAAAAAAAAAAAAACTCTATTAAAAATCACATAAGCTTTTTATTACTTTGAGTTTACTCTCTCCCATACCTCTCCCATACCTTTCATAATAATTTGTATACACCAATATTATTTTGAAACAAGAGAAAAAGACATTGAATGAAGTAGTCATAATAAAGGAATAGCTGGAGTTCTCTCCTCCATGATATAAAGTCACTGGTGTGCACTGGTGTATACTTTGTAGTGTATTCCTTTCACCAGTGGGCTCTCTGCATTGTATGTATGTCACCAATGGGTTCTTTGCATTGTGTAATGCAGTCACTGCTGGGTTCTCTGTATTCTGTATAGAGGTCACTAGTGGGCTCCCTGCAGTTATTATAGTGGTCACTGGTACTCACTCTGCAGTCAGTATAGTGGTCACTGGTGGATAATCCTCTGTCAGTGTATTAATCAATGGTGGGCATTCTGTATAGGTCATTGGTGTGTCGCTGGTGTTAAATGTTAAACTGTTATAAATGATATATTTGTTATATTGTTCCTGTTTTCAAATCTTAACAGTTTTAATAGGTGAATAAATCTGGGCACAAACCAAAGGCCAAGTTTGCAATGTCTGTGACTTTTCCTCCGAGACTCCATGATCTACAATGTCCTCAGTATCTGACCAGGGGCTGGCTGGCAAGTTTTAGCCTGGGGGGCAAGCCCACAGGGGTGGCCCATAACCAACGACCCGTTCTTAAAGGGTGGTTGTCAGGAAACTACTATCGCACTTTAGGGGTAACATTATTACACTGGTTATCCAGTGTCTAGATGGCTGCTTCACCATCAGGAGTTTTAAAATCATCATAAGTGTCATTACCATGGTGTTATATCACAGAAGGCATAAAGCCTGACCAATGATATACCTCAATGTTACATATTAAGTAGCACAATCTAAAATGTTAATGAAATCACACAATGGGGTAGATCCAGAACTACGTGTGCTGTACGTTTATTCGCGGAGCGTATTTTCGTGCACGTAAGTTCGCTACACTCCCCTCGGCACACCCCTTGCATGGACGTATTTTGTCAAGATACGCTACCCAAACCCTACCTTAACTTTTTCACACGTAATCGCTGTCATACGCTCACGTACGTATGGGCTGAACGAATTTACGCAGCTAAGCACGCCCATACTGTACACTTTAAAAACCACCCCCTGCCTACTTCACGTATTTCAGACGTATTTTGGAGTAACGTAAATTTGGCACGCCCACACGTAAGTATTTACGTGACACATACGTGAATGGCCCATACGTTCACAATTACGCTAAGTGAATGTGCGTATTCTCTATGGTGCGCATGCGCAGTGCGTTCTAAACAGCGATTTTACATCTCTGCCACGCGTAAATTCGCTTTGAAGCGTTGTTCTGGATCAGGCCCAATGTAACAAATTATTATGTCGCACAACCTAACATTTATTAGGTCACACAATGTAACATATTAATTAAGTGGCACTGACCTTCTATACTGCTTCCCATGCTTCAGAAGTAGTCTCTATAAATAAACACTTAGGTATTCGTTAAAAGCAGGGAATAAATTCTATATATATATATTTCTGGAGGTTCAAACACTGTGGCAAAAACAGATAAGCAATTTAAAAGATCTCAAAGGTACTTTCTTATGAATAGATATATAGGTTTCATTGTTGCACAAATAAATTCCAGTGTTGCAGATATATCGATGAAACAGAGTCTCAAACACCTATATAGGTCAAGTCTCTAAAAGTGCCCAAGCATAGTCCCAAGTTACAGATTAAGGGCAGCGGTAGCGGCAGCAGGGTACAGTCTGGGTTTTTAAATAAATAATAGCGGCAGTAAAGTTCAGCCGTGCAAAAGTTAAAAGGATAACTGAATCAGGTATCTCACGGTCCTGAGTGGTTGCTGTCCAAGGTTGCTCTCAGGTAGTAGTGGTTAGAGGCGATCTGGCTGTTTAGCTTTTTCAGCGTGCGCCCTCAGCTCCCGATGTCTCCCGACAGCGTGTCTGTCTGTACACTGAGGTCACGGTTTCCTTCAACGTGCGCCCAGAGCCCCTGGCAGGGTGTGCCTTCCCGGTTTTTTAGCCAAGCCTCGCTTTCTGGTCCGCTGATGCGTTCCAAAGTGATTATATATGAAAGCAAGGGGAAAACAAAGAGGTGCAGTAGTGTCATTCTTTATTAAATGGGAGTATGCATAGTAAAAATCCTACTTACAGGATGATGAGACATATAATAATGTCATAAAGACATAGAAATAATTATTTTAAAAAATTGGAATTTACTACAAAATGACTCAATTTTGAAGCCCATTATACCTACAGCACCAAAGTTAATATATAAATGTGCAAGCAATTTGGGCAATAAACTTACACACAGCGCATATAATATCACAAAAGAACCACCAAGGATTCTCACTAAGGGTTTCCAGACTACTTCTGAAGCATACCAGCACCAAAGTTAATATATAAATGTGCAAGCAATTTGGGCAATAAACTTACACACAGCGCATATAATATCACAAAAGAACCACCAAGGATTCTCACTAAGGGTTTCCATAGGTGTGGAACTTGCAGAGTGTGCAGGCTTCACACCACACAAAAAAGTAAAATAACAGAATTTAAATCTAATCAAAGTGGAGAAACCTTTACCATAGAACAATTTATAACTTGTAACATGGAAAATATTGTTTATATGATAGAATGCATCTGTGGTAAGCAATATATTGGTAGGACCAGCCGCCCCCTAAAAATAAGATGGGCTGAGCATTGTAACAACATCAAAAAGGGCTTTATTAATCACACTTTGTCATATCACTTTAAAGAGAAACATGAATGTTCTTTATCCAACATCAAATTGATGATAGGCATTGAGAGAGTAAGTAAAAATTGGAGACAGTATAGTTTAATAGAGTCCCTCGCCAAAACTGAAATGCGATGGTTATATGAAATGAACACATTGCAACCAAACGGTTTAAATACCGATTTTGAAGTTAAATGGTTCTTATAGATCAGGTTATATTATTTATACGGATATATAGCCCATTATAGGAATTCTGTTATATGGTTCTACAATACTGAAATGTTTTAAAATCAGCAATGTTCACTCTGTTTACCAATTTTAATGAATATATTTATCTTTTTATATGGTCAAAATTCCCCTTATTTTACTAACAAAAGTCTTTTAATTGGGTTATAAATATAAAACTGGGTATATATTTATAAGTTTTTCTAATAACCAACTCTGTTTTATTAAGGATTCCATTATGAATTCTTAATCATCCATCATTAAATAAAGGCATCTATATAGAAAATAACCACTTATATATCCTCTCTAGGGTGATATTTGTTTATATTTGTATTTTTGTACACATGTTACAATGTACTTATCTTGGTCTGAACACTGACTGTCACTTTATATCCTGCTGTAATTGGAATTGACTGAGAAAGCTGTATATGGGAATTCCATTGTTTTTTTTATATTAATTGTGTATTTATAGACATCTTTTAATATGAATTGTTTAATATGAACTGTGTATCTATGTACTTTTGGCATACCCTCTCAGTTTTTAACCCCCACGGACATTGTTTCCCATCTCTTTTAACCTATCACAGCCCTTATATGAGAGCCAATTAGAACAAAGGAAGAGTGAGACATCTCACTATAAATAGATAGCAGAGACTTGAAAGTCTATAAATAGATAGCAGAGACTTTAATGAGTGTAACCTTGAAAAAGGCCAGTGTATGGCCGAAACGCGTTGGTTTACTCTGTTATCTACAAGATATAAGCTGTATCCTGTTTTTGCTGTTGCCATATTAATGGTGTCCTGAGTGAGACATATGTACACTCACAAGCACTTTATGACATTATTATATGTCTCATCATCCTGTAAGTAGGATTTTTACTATGCATACTCCCATTTAATAAAGAATGACACTACTGCACCTCTTTGTTTTCCCCTTGCTTTCATATATAGGGCTCTATTTACAGACACCGCATAAATCTGGGGAGTGATAGTGATCCAGGCTCGCTTATCATCGCAGCGAGCCTGGACACTTCACTTTGGCTAAACCAGTGCTCGAAGTGGGCCGGTATGACCGTCACTTCTGTGAGCCAGCTCTGAGTAAGAATACAGCTGCTCATAGAATTTTAAGATTCCATGAGTGGCTGTATTTTTACTCAGTGCGGGCTCACAGAAGTGAAGTGGCATAAACTCCCCTGCGGTGTCTCATTACATCATTCTGAATCACAATGACTCAGACGATCTAATTAGATGCTGCAAGGGAGAGAGACGGAGAGAGACTGAACTTCCTGCTTTCATCCTGTACGCTGATTGGTCTGACTCACTGTATGTCAAAGCAGTGAGTACACTGTAGATGATGTCACACACTGTGAAGAGCTGCAGTCTTAGAGAGCAAGAACAGGATGTCATTTCAGTGAGCCATTAGTTCTGTGTGGTGTGTGACTGACTGTGGACAGAACTTAGCAACTTGTATCTGAGCAGGAGAATATAGGGGGGCTGTGTCTGAGCAGGAGAATATAGGGGTGGGGGGAGGGTTGTCTCAGCAGGAGGATATAGGGCTGGGAGAGGGGCTGTGTCTGAGCAGGAGAATATAGCGATGGGGGACTGTGTCTGAGCAGGAGGATATAGGGCTGGGGGAGGGTGGGGCTGTGTTTGAGCAGGAGGATATAGGGCTGGGGGAGGGCTGTGTTTGAGCAGGAGGATATAGGGTTGGAGGGGACTAGGGTGTTTTTTGTATTGTATAAAGGTCACTATAAATCTCTATATTCTATTGAGAAATACTTGCCAGTAGATGTTATATTAGATTGTACATCTTTTACATTACTGTGGAAAAGACATGAAGATGACTTTTTTGCTAATTAGTTTTTTAATTTATATATGTGTTTTATGGGGTTAAAAAATATATTTTGTTTACATTTTTTGTGATTTTACTTATTTGTATTATATTGTTTTTTTTTGCATTTATCAATTTGGTTATACTGGCCAAGTCAAGCCTAGGGCACCAAATTGGCTAGGGCCAGCCCTGCCTAAGGTCACGTGTGCATCATTAGACTGCAGAACATGTGCCATGGAGGAGAGAGCCAGAAGAGACACAGGAAATGTAAGTTTATTACAGACTTCTTTTATAAATTATATGGGGAATGGGGATTTGGAATGGGGGAGTGGGAAGCTTGACACGAAAGGGCCAATAAGAATGGACACATATAGAGGCGAAATAATTCTGACTGGAGACAGAAGTAGGGGGCAATAAGGCTGACTGCACACAAATAAAAAGCGTTGGTAATAAGGCTGTCTGGACACAGGAAGGGCAATAAGGCTGGGCAAACTGAAGGAGGGGACAATAAGGCTGGCTGTACACAAAGTTGGGGCAATAAGGCTGGCTGGACACAAGAGGGACACTAAGGCTGACTGGACACTCATAAATAGGGGGCTATAAGACTGGCTAGGCACAGAGGGGGCAATAAAGCTGACTGCACACAAATAAAGTTGGGGCAATAAGGCTGACTGGACACAGGAAGGACAATAAGGGTGGGTGGTCACTCATAAAGAGGGGCTATAACACTGGCTGCCCATAGAGAGAGGGGGAAATAAGGCTGGGTGGACACACATAAAGAAGGGGCTATAAAGCTGGACACAGTGAGGGAGCAATAAGACTGTTAAGACAAACAGAAGGTGAGGACAACAAGGTTGACTGGACACAAATAAAGAGGGGGCAATAAGGCTGGCTGGACACAGAAAAATGGGGCAATAAGTCTGGCTGTGCAAACAAAAGGAGGGGCAATAATGCTGGTTGGACAAACAAACAGAAGGAGGGGACAATAAGGCTGGCTGGACACAGAAGGAGGGGCAATAAGGCTGGGTGGACAAAGAGGGGACAATAAGACTGTCTGGCCACAAAGAAGGAAGGAACAATAAGGCTGGTTGGACACACAAAAGGAGGGGCAATAAGGTTGGACTCGTCCGCCCCTATAAACGGCCCTGTAGGGGAGCTATCATAGTTTTTCCCTAGCGGTAACCAGATCATTTAATTAAACATGAAGCGTTCAGTGTAGAAATCATGACCCACACAACATGTACACAATGTGATTACTCAGTGTTGACCTGTTTACTTTGCCAAACTCAAGACACATCTGGTGCTGAAATTTCCATACCCCCACTTCTAATTTTCCACTTCGAGCACTGATCACAATGGCCATACTTTCTTTTGGAATACAATCACACACATTGCCATTAGCATCACACTGGCCATACTTTCTAATTACCATACAGTCACTCACCCACTGCCATTACCATCACACTGCTAATACATTTTTATGGCATACTTTCTTATACCATAGCATGCAATCACTCGCACTGCCCATACCATCACACTGTCCATACTTTCTTATGGCATACAATCACACACACACTGCCATTACCATCACACTGCTTATACTTTCTTATGCCATGCAATCACACATACTGCCCATACCATCACACTGTCCATACTTTCTTATGCCATGCAATCATTCACACTGCTAATACTTTCTTATGGCATACAAGCACAAACACACTGCTCATACCTTCACACTACTAATACTTTTTTATGGCATAAAGTCACACACACTGCCCCTACTTTCTTATCGCATACAATCATACACACACACACACACACACACACACCATATCATCACACTGCACCTACTTTCTTATGGCATAAAATCACACACACACACTAACAATGGGCAATGAGGGGGAGGGGAAAATGCTTTGTGTAGAAACTGCGATAGAATCTAAAAAATGTGCAAAAATTTCTACATTCCATTATGTGTATAGATATCTATAACCAAATGTCACATATAATCTAAAAAATATAAATAAATAATTAGCTAGAAAGAGATTATGAACGATACAAGATGACAATAGGGTGCACATATAAGTAAAAACAAAAATTACAGCTTGAGAAAGGGTGACGCATTGGTCCTGAAATGGCAGCAAGCAGTGAGTGTTCCATGCTCCAAATAACATCATGTGATGTGTGGTCATAATGAATGGTCATAATGTCCACTATATGACCAGCACTAGCACACAAATACATATATATTTAGTACAGGAAGCTGGTGTTTAGGATGGAAGAATAATTTAGTTATCCTACAGTGGCTGAAATCTTTACTCAGGCCCTGTATATTACGAATGTGGGTCGCCGCTTCAAACAGCCATTATTCAAAAGGGCTGCACTCTTCCAGTCAGTTCCACAGAGGCAAAGCAATCGATCCCAGGAACATCGAAGGTGCTGTGACTGATAAGTATAAATTTAACCCCTTATGCTAATTCTCACCTTAACCCTCCCTTCCATTAACCTAACCTATCCCAAAGAAATTGGCATCCATACGTGTGAGCATTAAGAACAGACAGTGTGTGTATCTTTTTAGAGTTTGATATGGTAAAAAGCAAATATTCTCCCTGACACATTGGACAGAGATATGAGAGAACAAGATGCTTTCTGTGAAGGGAACAAACAGAGTGTTTTTGACAATAGCGACCAAGGGATTTCTTAACCCTGTCAGAAGCCTTGTGTAAGGATGACAGACAGGAGCAAGTCAAGGAAGCATGCAGTATGGAGAAAACAAGAAGAAATGACTTCTCTAGAAAGATGTATGTGCTTCACATAACCAATCATATTTTCCCTTCTCACTTATATCAAGATCCAACAATAAAGAACATATAATGGCAAATAATGCAGTAAGCAAATGGTTTTTTGAAAAGGAATGGAATGTTTATAACAAAGTATATTATTAGATTCCCATGTTCTTGCTTAGGGACCTTTAAAACTTTAATGAAATGTACTTTAAGTTCCTTGCACTTAAATGCAGCTAATGTTAGGATTACTGGACCTAATTCGGATAATCTCCGCCCCCGGTCCTTCATTACCATGCCTACCCCATCTGTCAGGCAGGGATTAGGCATGCGGAAGTGAAGTGTCGGCACCTTCCACGGAACTTCTACCTTACAGAACTAAGTTTCGTACGCAAGGAGATATGATACGTAACATATACCATGCGCATGCACTAGAGACTTGCGTAATTTCGATGACTTATGTAAATCATGATCAGGGTTACTGCCTTTTTGTCAGAAGAACCCTTCTGACTTTCATGTTGCCAAATTAAGCTGTCTATAAAATCTAAACATAAGATACCATTAGCTTTCACACGATATTGTTTGATGGTGCATGCGTACACACTTGCACAATATTGTGTGAATCTGTCTTTTAATCATGTGATTGGAACGATAATTGGGTGATAAAAGTGTAGTGTGTACTCACTTTAGTTAGAGCTGAGTAGGAGACCATAAAAAGCTGCTTGCACTGTTGCCAGGCGGGCAACACCAACTTAATGGTCAGTCTAGCAGATGGTGTGGTGAAAGCTGCCAGGCCGGCAGAAGGTGTACCGTATTTTTTTTGATAAGGGGTATTTATCATATAATGGAATAGAAGTGATGCACAAAACTGCTAAAGGAATAGATCAGTTTGTTCGTCTGGCCCAAAGGGAAGCTTATTGGATTTTCTGTTTAAATACCCTCACTTTCATTGGACTTAACAAATCTATAGAACTGAACAAATTTACATGAGAAGTCTATATATGGGAAATTGTGATTTGAACTGAATTTTGGGGCCTTTATGGATTTTCACCCCTTTTTCTCTCTCCCTCTCTCTTTATTTCTTGTCTCTTTTTGTTCTACTGACTCAAGTCAGTCTAAAGTGATTGAGTTACATTGAATCTGACTGACTTTGTAATAAATCTAACGTATACATCAGTATATTTGGAATCTATTCATATATATTTGTGATTACGACTATTTCCTGTCACACTATATAATGATAAGATCATATAATGAAGTCTCCAACTGTTATAACCACTTTTGAGAGTGAAGCAGTAGATGAAGACTCAAAGAAACCATCAAAATGATCCGTTGCAGTAAGCTCTTTATATAGCAAGTGTATTAACTTATATAGATAGTATATAAATTTAATATATAGCATATCCCTTGTATCTTGGAAAAGATCATACAAAGCTCTCTGTATATATCCAAAGGTTATGTTTGTATGTGTTCTTTGTTTTTTAGCTTATATAAACATGCTCAACTAGGAATATTGGGCTGGATCCAAATTTCAGTAAGTGCTTGAAATTAGTTACTCCTGGGCTAAACCATGTTAATTGCAGGGGAGTCATATTTAATCTGTTGCAAACAGTATTAGAGTTATGTTTCCTATCCCAAGTCTAAATAACAGTGTGATAGTAACGCTGGTCAGTATCTGTGTGCAGTAAGCAATTCAAAGATATATCTCTGCATGCAAAGAATACAATTAACTTGACTCCCCCTGCATTCACATTGGTTTAGCCCAGGAGTAACTAATTTTAAGCACTTACTTAAGTCTGGATCCAGCCCATTATAATAAATGTAATTAAATTGCTATAAATTGCAATTATGAATGTAACTAAAAATGTGGTATACCTTTTGTTTGTCTATATACTGGTGTATGAAGGGTCTTTGGTCTTTTATTTCATGAATAATGGTAGACACATCTAAAGTTGGTAATTAGTGGTGAAGACATCCTTATGATGTCTTCACCACTAATTACCAACTTTAGATGACCCTTGAAGGGTTAACTATACAGGTGTTGCTATTAGCAGCACCCTTAAAAAACCTTTTACCTTCTGAGGAAACCATTTACTGAATGGAGAATTGCGTCAAGATGGCTCATTTATTTCACTACAATTTATTTGAAAGCGCTTTTGCCACAAGCCGACATATTTTGTGAGCATTGATTACTGAGGTGCCATACCATCTTTTGTCATCAGCTTTCCAAGTTAGCAAGAAGTGAGGCTTATCATCAAACAGCTGTGTGAGTTTGTGGAACCAGAGGTGTAGCATGGATTAATGGCACCCAGAGCAACTCCCAACCTCCGTCCTCCCATAGTGTAGTGTGCCAGGGAGCGGAGTGAGCATGTTCCCTGATGTTTGCTGTCTTAAAGGAAGTGTTGTTTTTACTTAAATGAATAGTGATCTCTTTGTGTCTCACGTTGATTCCCCGCAACCTCCATTACACATCCCCATTCCTGTCTCCCTTATATTAATCATCTATGGACATGTGTCACGTTCTTGAGTTGTTCTGAACGGGGTGTAGGCGGTTGAGCAGAGGCTTTAAATATGAAGCTGGCTGGTTTTAAATACTGCTGGTGCATGGACAGGTAGGTACAGTGGATCGATGAAGATAGGTGGAGCAATAATGTAGGTAAGGCCGGTGAATGCTGTATGGTGGTAGAGAGATGAAGTCTGTGGCAGGCAGGTAGATGACTTCAATACAGGCAGGCAGGTAACTGTAGGATAGGCAGACAGGTAGGTGGCTGCAGGGCCGACAGGCAGGTAGATGACCGCAGGTCAGGCAGGCAGGTATGTAGCTACTGTACTGGAAGGTAGGTATGAGGCTGCAGGATTTGAAGCAATGGAGATTGCAGGCTTGTAGCTTGGAAGCTTGGGATGAGCTGTGGTAACAGCGAGGGTTAAATGCAGATTTGAAGCAATGGAGATTGCAGGCTTGTAGCTTGGAAGCTTGGGATGAGCTGTGGTACCAGCGAGGGTTAAATGCAGCTTTGAAGCAATGGAGATTGCAGGCTGTAGCTTGGAAGCTTGGGATGAGCTGTGGTAACAGCGAGGGTTAAATGCAAATTTGAAGCAATGGAGATTGCAGGCTTGTAGCTTGGAAGCTTGGGATGAGCTGTGGTAACAGCGAGGGTTAAATGCAAATTTGAAGCAATGGAGATTGCAGGCTTGTAGCTTGGAAGCTTGGGATGAGCTGTGGTAACAGCGAGGGTTAAATGCAAATTTGAAGCAATGGAGATTGCAGGCTTGTAGCTTGGAAGCTTGGGATGAGCTGTGGTAACAGCGAGGGTTAAATGCAAATTTGAAGCAATGGAGATTGCAGGCTTGTAGCTTGGAAGCTTGGGATGAGCTGTGGTAACAGCGAGGGTTAAATGCAAATTTGAAGCAATGGAGATTGCAGGCTTGTAGCTTGGAAGCTTGGGATGAGCTGTGGTAACAGCGAGGGTTAAATGCAAATTTGAAGCAATGGAGATTGCAGGCTTGTAGCTTGGAAGCTTGGGATGAGCTGTGGTAACAGCGAGGGTTAAATGCAAATTTGAAGCAATGGAGATTGCAGGCTTGTAGCTTGGAAGCTTGGGATGAGCTGTAGTAACAGCGAGGGTTAAATGCAGCTTTGAAGCAATGGAGATTGCAGGCTGTAGAGCAGACAGGAATCAGCTACAGAGCAGGAACACAGGAACCAGGCTTCTAGATTTGTGGTCACGA
The DNA here is from genome assembly GCA_011038615.1 of Limnodynastes dumerilii. NCBI lineage: Eukaryota > Metazoa > Chordata > Amphibia > Anura > Limnodynastidae > Limnodynastes > Limnodynastes dumerilii. The sequence continues at coordinate 151,724 of WWET01003090.1, read as the reverse complement.
AGATCTGGCACTGAGCTACAGCTGACAGGGGTTTTAATAGACCGCCCCTGCAGCTGATTGGCTCCTCCGTCACATGCTCCCCGGGCCTGCTTCAGGATTGGCCGCGGGGAGTCACGTGACACTTCCCCAAGATGGCGGCGCCCAGCGCTGCACGAGGACGCCGGAGAACGCCGAGGACCTCGCTGCTGTGACCGTCTGACAGCCCGGAGGGAGAGGACCAAGGTGAGCAGTCTTCTGGTCGGGTAAGTAATGCGGCCTTTGCCGCGAGGTGTGACGACATGGCATACTTTATAAAGAACATGAGGGGTAATATGTGTCATTCCCAGACCCATGATATTCTCAATTATATAGTAAATTATATAGTGTGCCATTCCAGGCCCCTAATATTATCTCACATGTAATACAAGTATATAAGGGATCTGAAGATGGCACTTGGCTCTGCTCTGTGGTACCCTTTTGGTCTGCCAGCACAAGCTCCACCAGCTCCACCCTCACTACTCCCCTGTGTGGGACATCTCCACACAGCAAAGTCGGGTTATAGTGAAGGCTTTCTGTGCCGCAGTGCAAACCAACTACACATACCTCCTTGACAGCTGAAGTGCTAAGTTGGACTGTAGCTCCTGAACCATAGTGTGCAAGTTACACATCCTATACCAGCAGTTAGGGCTTTGTTCCGAAGACACAGAGCTCATCTGAGCAGCTGTCAGGGACTGGAGCCCCTGTGCCGCTGTGTGCAGGTGATTTGCATCTTTCTAGCGGTAGAGCCAGGCAAAGTGCAGTTTGCCTTCAACCATTGCTACCTCTACTACAACCCCTTCAAAGTCTGGTCAGTACTCTGAAGTGATATATTATAAACATCTCAATACACCACCGGACAAACCGACACTTTGAGCTAAGTATATAATTCATACATTACCATTATCCTAATTGCCTGTGGAATCCTGTTTCTAACACTACTCTGAAACTCTGTATACAACCAGCATCACTATACCGAGGCATCACATTCTTATATTTATATGAACTTTCTACCGTTTCCTGATCAACAACTATAGGAGGTTAAGGAGGATATTTGAATATTGTTTGAGCCTTGTTATTATTTAAATGTTTTATCTAATTGTAATTGATATTTATTAAATATTATTGTTTATATTCCAAGCGCTTCTTGTTGCTAATTGTTGTTTTGTTAAAGCGATTATCTCATCCCTTTGTATTTGCTTGTATATAAATTTTATTGTGTCACTTAGGTCACACTATTTCTAATAGCACTGAAATTGTCTGTATATTTGTTGTATGGAGCAATTGTTGTTCAAGGGAAACATCTTGAATAGCTGTTGATACTGCAAATGGACGTCTCTTTATTTTCGAAAGCTACACGTACAAATATTTGTGGGGGTCATTTGAGAGAAGATGAGATATGGGAAAGGAATTTGAAAATATGACTGTGAAACAAATGACACATTCTGATCAAGACATAGTTTAAAGTCTTTAGTTGTATTTGTAAAGATTTTTTATTGTATACAAAAAAGGCTGCCCCACAATTGTTCCCTTCAGTCCTTTTGCTGCCAGCTTAGAATGGTAGCTGAAAAAGATCAGGGAGAAAACGCAACTGTAGCAGAGATACCCAGTACCCACCCTAGTGTGGTGTCATCCATTCAAAGAAGCAACCAGTAGCTGGCAAGTTCGTAATAAATGTAACTAACATTATGCCCATGGTGCACAGTTAGTGCAAGCACACCTTATATATGGCTTCCATATGTTACTGGTGATAATCGTAGTGAAGAAACATTGCATTCCCTATATTACCTGAGCACATATTTCTAATGATTAAGGCAATATTAGTAGTGTTCTGGCTTCATGCCAAGTACAGCACAAGTACAGGGAATGGTTACTAGCTATAGTAACCCCTCCTCTTTTTTAAGTTTTCAATATAAGTAAACTTGATATATAAACACATTCTTTTTAAAACTTTTAATTCCACTATAATAACAATTAATATTCATTTGTACTTTTGAAAATATGCTTTGATTGTCTGTATTACATCTGTCTTGTTATATTTCAATTTTATATATAAAAAATATGTATATAAATTATATACATTTTTTTTTACAGTTTATTTATGTCGGGTTCCCCATCTGCATCAAATGTACCATTCAGCTGAAAGCACAGCATGACAACCAATTTCTAGTATTGTCAGATCACACATAATATTCTGTTCTTTTGTTGTGGGAACAATGATCTGCAGCCAACTGGTCGCTATGGGATACTGTAGTAAATTATCATTGTTGTACATAATAATACATTGTCCCAGAAAGTCAAATCTCAGTTTTATGAAGATGAATATAAGGTACAGTTTGGTCTGCCAGTTTTTTGTTTGTTTGTTTGTTTGTTTGTTTGTTCATATGAATGTATGTTTTCTGTCACATATAATATTCATCTCTATTGTTCCCTTAACGTTCTTCGCAAAGATTCAATTTAAAATACCAGTAAGGCACAACTTTATTTGAAATTGTTAGATTGTGTTCTATATTTTACGGTTTTATTTGCAGAATATTCAAATGTGCATAGCAAAGACTATGGGCTATAATCTAGACTTAATAACATCTCCATGAATGGGCTATGGGCTTTTCCGTGATCTCCGTGAATGGACTATCCCATGATCTCCGTGAATGGGCTTTTCCGTGATCTCCGTGAATGAGCTATCCCATGATCTCTATGAATGGACTATTCCTTGCGCAAGGAAATCTGTACGACAGGGGGTACCAAGTCTACACAGCCCTACGCTAAGTAGGTGGGGGTAGATTCATGTAAAACTTACAGTGTGGGCAGTTATCCTCTCCTGTCCATCCATCCACGCGTGCATTCTGTACACAGACTGATACGTGCAAAAGAGTTGAGGTTGGTTTATGGCCACGGAATTTAGTTAAAGTCTGTGCGTGAAGAAGAAGTTACATAGGAAGCACTTGCCTCTTACATGCGGACTTTTAGACATGTACAGAATGTGTGTGGAGGTCTGGATACAACGTGGTAGCATGATGGCTCAGTGAGTAGCACTTGTGTCTCACAGCGCTGATGTCAAGCCCTAGCTGTTTGGAATTTGTATGTTCTCCCCGTGTCTGCATGGGTTTTCTCCCACACTCTAAAAACATGCTGGTAGGTTAATTGGCTGCAGAATAAATTAGCCCTAGTCTGTGTGTGTATATGCCCGTGTTAGGAATGTGGCTCCAATAAGGGACTGATATGAATGTTTAATATTCTCTGTAAAGCACTTTGTAATCTGATAGCATTACATAAATAAAATAAATAAATACAGCCCTATATGATCACACAAAGATTATTTTGCTAATAAACTAGATATGTTTGTAAAATAAAATATAACGTATAGAGAAAAATTCTAGCCATTTAGATTAAGTAAAATCTTTACTGCTTAGCCAGGTTCAGATAGTACCATTTAAAAAGCGTACTCATAAAGGGTCGTATGCAAAGCTCCGGCCGCATTGCATATGCAGCTGGAGTTTTCCAATATGTTCTACTGTGCATGCGCAGTAATTCTGTAACATAATCTACGTTACTGGTTGCAATGTAGATTGCATATATGCGGTCTTTAAGACCGCGTATACGCAATCTACGTTGCAACAAGTAACGTAGATTACATTACAGAATTACTGCGCATGCGCAGTAGAACATATTGAAAAACTCCGGCCGCATTTGCTATTACTATTGTAATATATGATAGTGGATGGAAAATACTCGATAACATTAACAATTAATTGGCATGTGCTCATCTCTTCAAAAATGACTTTCATGATGTGGCATATTGCCGGTGATTACCTTCTGTCAGAACATGCAAGAGAAAGGTGCCAAAACACTGTCCCTATTCTACTGACCAGCAATATGTTCTCAATAAAGATTTCTGTCACCGAACCTGTTGGGGCACTTAGGAAAATTGGCAGCATTGGAGGTGATTTATTTAAAACAAATTAAAAGGTGATGTAGAAAAGCTTTGTTTTTAATGTGTCACTCTTATTCACTTTCCTACAAAAACGCCTCTTTCATCATTAGACTATAAATATGTTCTGATGATACAACCAAGCTGAAAGCAGTGTGAGTGATAGGCAAGAATATACATAATGGAACACCAACTATTAATTTATATTGATATATGTTAATAGGTTGCTTATAATTGATGGTATCCCCTCTTCTACCTGACATCCTTAATCTGACCACCTGTTACACCCCTACAGCACCCAGAGAGTTCAGCATTGTTTTGCGATCCTAGTGATTAAAAAGTGCCCATTTTGCAGCAGTCTGGATCCACTCTTAAAAGAAAATCTATATACTTCAGCCAACAGCATCTACTGTGGTCGCAGAGAGAGAGATAAATGAAGACAGTCAACGTCTTTATGCTTTTAAACACCCAGATGTTTTCTCTAAAAATATATTTTCCACCTTTAATGAAGAGCAAAAAAATGATTCACATAAAATAAAATAAAAATATATATAAAATAATATTTAGATATTGCTCTTATAAGGAGTGAGTTGAGGAGTGACTATGGTAACCCTTTGGACTGGATCCATAGTTAAGAGGAAAACAAGTGCAAAGTTACACCTGGGTCAAACCATGAATTGCAGAAGAAGGCAAATTCTGAATGCAGTAAGAAAAGTATTCTCCCTTCAAGCAAAGAATAAAATGATATGTTCCCCCCCCCCCTGAAATTCAACATTGTTTTGCCCAGGTATAATTTTACACCTAATTTTCAAACTCTGAATATGATCCTTTGATCTGATTTTAATTTAAAGTGGCATCATTCAAAGTATTTCTTTCATTCTTTTTTTGTTAACATGGGGCTGGATCCTGACTTAATAACATTAGGGATGCACAAAGGCACTCCAACAGAACACAGTCGCGCCATGATGTGTTCTGTCACAATGCATAAGATATATACATGGTGGATGTGAATAGGCATTTAAATTGTACAGTAACGATGCAGTATTCCAGAGATGTGTGTGCAATACTTAAGGTAGGGTTCTGGCCACGCTCTACCATCCATACGTAGGGGTTTGGGTTGGTGGTGCTCGCTTGCACTGCTAGTAGGACTGCTAGTAGTGCAGATGTTGGTAAGGGGGTGTGTACTTATCTGTGGGGGGCTGGGGGCTGCTCTCCAAAAGCCCCTACGGTTGTCTGGAAATGGGATGGTGGGGATTAGCGGTATACAGAGATCTTGACATACCATTGGGCGTTCATCCGATCAACTACAAGCTTCACTATTATCTCCACACGTCAAATTGACTTTTTACTGACTTTACTTCTGGGGTAACATCGATGCAGACAGCGCACTCTGCGAGCCGTCGTTCCCCATATGCTACAGCACAAAGTGAACAGGACAAGCTTTTCTAACTAGCTGCCCGCCAACAGAGCCTCAGCAGCCCCACCGGGACAACAAGAGATTTGCAGACGGCATCTGGACTTCTGCATAGCAAGTAACCTGATAAATATCACCTCCCTGAACTTTTGCTGTTTAACGTATTAATTACAAGAAGTTTTATAATTTTTTTCCTATGGAACTTTTTAACAATGAATATTGTTGTATTATATTAAATAATTCATTGGCTACTTTGTGGAGTGCGGGGAGCAAAACACTCCCTCGCATACGTAGGAGTGTTGGGTGAGCGCTTTGTTCTCCTACATAGTTTTGGATCACAAAATCCGTATATTTGCATCTGTACTGTACGGCTTTAACTATTAGGTGTGGTTAAGGCCCATAGAGTAGCTTTAAATGCAACTTTAGGAATAATGAAGGGTTGTATATTAGTTTCATATTATTGACACAATATTGTGTTAAGATTCACTTAAGAGTATAACACAAATCTTCTTGCAATTAAAATGGACAATGCTTAGTAACTATTGTGACTTGTTTGATGTCTGGTTTGTTGCTGAATACCAAATAATGAAACACTTTCCAAAATGTGCTCCACCATCTGTTATCAAAATCATCTGTTCAAATGATTTGGCTGCTAATGCAAGTTGTTCTTTCTATGGAAAGCGATAAATAAGAGCAGTGAGAGTCTTGTGATACTAAGTAAATTAACATAATTTAAGTGTTATAATAAACAACTGCTCTTTACATATAGCAGATGGTATGTGAAAAATAGACAAAAACCTTCAAGATGACGTAAATGACCTTGAGTATATTCCAGATAAAAATAATGAAAGCTAAAAATAAGTAAAGACATTTTAACACTCAGCAAATGAAGTATAGAAATATTTGTGACATACTGTATATGTGACATTATTTCTAGAATATATAATAGTATAATATTCCATACTCTCCAACATGACCCCTTCCATTGGGTACATGTTCCTCAGCTTCCAACTGTCACTCTCCTGGTTATAATTAATTAAGGAAATGATGTTTAAAAAGCATTTTTCACTTTAACAAAGGTGGTTAACAGAGGTAGTAACTGACAGTTGGAAGCTCAGGAGCAGAGTATTTTGTACCTAATGGAATGGGTCATGTTGGAGGGTCTGAGATTCATTTTTTAGCAGCCAATTCACCCTGGTCAATTACTTTCCCATGTTTCCATGGTGAGAGGAGGAAAGTATTTAAATAATACAGTAACACCCCTTTCAGTTCGTCACTAAAATCATGCTTTATTGGTAAATTCCCGGTACTAGGCTCCGACGGCAAAAGAGAAGGGGTTTTTTCTGTTTCCGACACAGGTAAGGGCGTAATGTGAAGGGTCCCAAGTGATTTTTCAACACAGGTCAAACAAACCAACTAATTGGCGCTAGGGATGAACCTCTTCTCAGTAATACCGCTTTCACATCACCACCTTTGAAAAACCCGGGTACATCATTGGCATCTGGCAGCATTGCCGTGTCATTTTCAAAACCGCGTTATAACTCCACCCAAAAACCCCGGAATTTCCCGGGTCTGTCCTTTTCACATTACCACCAAATAACCCGGATCTGCCTTTAAAGTAAAGTGTCAATCATTCCAGATAGTGGCTGTCCCCAAGTCTCCAAAACAGCCACTCTGAGACAGCACCCCTCTCAGCTGCCATCCCAGACACGCTTTAAAACACACATCCAAAATAGAGGTTGCTTCAGATCAATCTATAAGGTAATTTATACTGCAGGTGCCCAAAGCAAGGGGAATTTGCACAAAAAACTAAACATGGCCTGGCACTCTAGCCATTACCCAGTGTGTGTGTGTGTAAAAAAATATATAACACCCTCCAAATAATTAATAGATTTTATTAAATAAAACAAATCTGGTACCAGATAGGCAAATAAATAAACAATAGATAAAATTATTGCAATAAATATAAACAATCTATAAGTTGTCTACATAAAAATATAGGACCTTATGCAGAGTACCGGACATATAACATATACGTCCGGTGTTTTACGATTTTGTAAACAATAGATAAAATTATTGCAATAAATATAAACAATCTATAAGTTGTCTACATAAAAATATAGGACCTTATGCAGAGTACCGGACGTATAACATAAACGTCCGGTGTTTTACGATTTTGACTACAAAAAGACTGCTTATACGCAAGCTACGTAAGCAAAAGATACGTAGATTTCATAATAAATTGACTACACATGCGCAGTAGTCAGAATCGCAAAACACCGGAGGTGTATGTTATATGTCTGGTAGTCTGCATACGGTCCCAATTAGCAGTCTCACACCCTACTAACAATAACTCAGTTCTTATTAAGCATATCCAAGTATGATATTCATATAGATCCTGAAAGGAAGTTAAATTCCAACTCAATATTGCTCTGGCCCTTTTAGAGGTTAAATCTTTAGGATCCAATTATTAGTTCCACAACTCACTCAACGTAATAGCACATAGACATTGCGTGACCTTAGGTCACATCAACGTCATTGTACAGCGCGCACCGCGAGGGGGAGAGTCTGAGTCAGAGCTGCATGGGAGGGAGCCTGAAACTGCTGGAGGGACAGCCGGAGGGACAGAAAAGGTAAGTTCAGTGTTACATCCCCTGATCCCTTGTATAAGATGCACCCCATTTTTTATTAAATAATGCTGAAAATAATAGATAAAAAATACATAAAAATGTTTTTTTTTTCATTTAGGCTCCAAAAACGGGGTGCGTCTTATACAAGGGAGCGTCTTATACGTGGGGAAATACGGTAACCACCAATTGTATAGTAAATTCTTTAGCAACAAAGATGTAAGAGGCTATTCAACAGTTACTGGCAAAGAACTCCTTTGATAGTATAAAAGGTCTTACGTGATATAGCTTGAGATGTGTAAGACTTTTTATACTATCAAAGTATTAGAGACATGATTTTGGTTGTGTGACTTTAAAATCCCTAGAGGCAGTATAGCATGTGAGGTGCTTAGATGTAATAGCTTGGATTTGGAACAAAGCAAAGAATAATAAAAAAAAATGTAATTAAACACACAAAAAAAACACATGCTATACATTCATAACATGTTTATTCTAAAAAAAATGTTTAAGTTAAAGTATTGTTAAGTTGTGTTAACTAGAAGAGATCTAATATATGAACCTAGTTTTTACAACAAGTAGCACACATGCAGAAAAAATGACTTCTTTTCCATGCATGCACTCCTTATGTTGGAAAGCAATGATGAGGGATATGTTTGTCATGACTCCAACCTAGACTATAACAGCCAGAGAATGAAATAAAGGGGGAAAAATGCAGAATATACATGAACATATAAATATACAAAGGATAAAGGATGTAAAAGATACTGAAAGTGACACAAAGACATATACAGCATAAAATATAAATATATAAAATATATCAAAATATATATAGTAAAGAAATTATACAGTACAATAATTTTAAATGTAAAGTTTACCTATGTAATAAAATGCATTAAGACCTTTAGATATAGACTAACAGCTACTCAGAGTTCACCTTATATGACCAATACATGACAGCCATGTTGTCGTGACACATAGGGGTTTGGGAGCATAGTGATTGAATGATGGCTCTACCCAGTGGATGACTTTACTTGATCAGTTTTCTATGACTAAGGGTTAAGTTTTTTCAGCTAGAAATAAAGATTGATATCATGCCTCGACTACTGTAACCTCCTCCTCGTAGGTCTCCCGCTCACCCGTCTTGCCCCCCCTTCAATTTATACACAATGCTGCTTCCAGGCTCACCTTCCTCTTACGCCGCTCTACCTCGACCTCTCCTTTATGTCAAACCCTCCACTGGCTTCCTGTCCACTTCAGACCTCTCTGTAAACTCCTTATCCTCACCTTTAAGGCCATCTCCTCATCCACTGCTCCCTACCCCTGTTCTCTCATCAACATGCACACCCTTTAACGCCCTCTCTGTTCTGCTAACCAGAGCTGTCTGACCTCTTTACTGATCACCACATCTCATGCCCGTATCCAGGACTCCTGCCGTGCTGCACCTCTGCACTGGAATGACCTCCTTTCTGCAGTCAGACTCTCCCCCACATTTCAGGTCTTCACGCGTTCACTCAAAACGCTCCTGTTCAGGCTAGCCTACCCCTCCTCTACTTAACATCCTTACTGCATCCTACATCTATCCTTTTTTTTTTTACTTCTCCTCCACTCACACAGCAGTCCACTTCCTTCCCCCTCCTTATGTCTTCTGTATGTTCATCCCTCCCCCTTAGCTCATGTGAGCAGGGGCCTCCATCCTAGTGTCGTTCCTTCCTCCACCACTCCCCCCTCACTTCGTACCCTCTTGTCCCCCTCTGCTACCCTTTTAGCCCATCCCCACCTGGTGACTCCCTCTCAACCTCTCACTGCACTCTATCTCCTCCTCCCTGATCTATCAAGATTGACACCTCGCATTTTTCCTTGCGTTCTGTGCTTGCTTCACTTTATTGTTTTTTTGTTATATGTTTATATTTAGATTGTATTTTATTATCTACTATGCTGTCCATCCCTACCCTGTATGTCTGTAATGTATTTTGATTTATTTTGTACAGCGCTGCGGACACCTTGTGGCGCCTTATAAATAAATGATAATAATAATCCTACCCTGTATGTCTGTAATGTATTTTGATTTATTTTGTACAGCGCTGCGGACACCTTGTGGCGCCTTATAAATAAATGATAATAATAATAATAATAATAATAATCTAACCCAAAATATGCATTTATTGGTTGTCATGGGTGTTATAAACTTGTGGCATTTTATTTATGAATTGTTCCCAAATACAGCAGTTAGTTAGACATAGTTAGACTATGGGTTCTTTAACTTGGTCCTCAGGGAGCACCTTCTCTGCAAGTTTTCCAGGTCTCCTGGCTTTGACCAAGATAAATGCAATTAAAAGAATAGACATAAATATCTAAACTATGACAGTCACCCATTTTGCTACTGAGCTTAGGGATTTCTTCTAACATCCCCACAGCAGAGATCAGTTTATTTATTGGTTTGTTCTTTTTTTTTATCTTTTACATTTTTTATTTTTGACCATTGTACAAACTACAAGGTATTCTAAGTTTTCTTTTACTGTTCATGAGAAAGTCCAATGCCTTTGTTAGATATAAGTTAGGATCAAGATGAGTTGCTCTAATAAATACATACCATAATCTTCAATATGTTTGAATATATT
>WWET01003090.1:126543-140407 GCA_011038615.1 Limnodynastes dumerilii | reverse complement strand
GTACACTTTAAATACAAACCCCCGCCTACTTCACGTATTTCAGACGTATTTTGTTGTAACGTAAAATTGGCACGCCCACACGTAAGTATTTACGTGACACATACGTGAATGGCCCATACGTTCACAATTACGCTACGATACTGTGCGCATTTTCTATGGTGCGCATGCGCAGTGCGTACAAAACTGCGATTTTACGTCTCTGCCATGCGGAAATTCGCTCCGAAGCGTTGTTCTGGATCAGGCCCATAGTGTTTAATATCAAATACTCTACGTTCTTGCTATTTAAAGATAGGATCCAGACTTGATGAAGCCAGCCGACTTATGTATGTGGCTGTGTGATTGTACTGCACCCGCATAGTACATTGACTTTCGCATCGCAATGCAGTCGACCTATGCTGCATTCTGATACGGAAGTCACTCTCCGATTGCGGGGCGGGCCCACTAACCATGTGTGCTTGATACAGGTATAATGATTGTACAATAAAGGGCCAAGCCCTTATGCACGATTCTGCAATGCATACGTGAGCCTTCCATATGCGGACACTTGAGGTAAGGCCATACATGATAGGGGAATGCAGGTGGTGTGCACTTCCCTTACACATACAGTATATAGGATCGCTACGTTACGTAATCTACGTATTGTTATGTTACATAGATTGCGTATATGCGGTCTTAAAGAAACGATACGTAGATTACGTAAAATAGTTACTACGCATGCGCAGTAACTGTCATCGGCATCTGACGGACGGATTTCCGCCAAGGGACGTTGTTCTGGATCCGGCCCTATGTCCCAAATCCTGGGCTACGCACGTCTGGGGAATTAAGTACTCTGCGTGCGCAATTCCCCAGTCAGCTATGATGTATGCATGTGCACATCATAGCTATGTTAACGCACTGGCCGGCGTACGTAACATTAGTTACGTACGCTGGCTGGTACGTTAAAGGGACCGGCCAGCTTGTTAGGTATGCTGTATCTCTGCCATTTAAATTGGGGAGCGGGGCGTGAGAAGGCCCATTACATCCGCAGACCAAGTCGTAAATTTTAAGGTAGGAATCTGGACACGTAAGTGTCCGGGTGTTACTAATGTGAGCGGGGAGTGCAGGGGGCATGCATTCCCCGCTACGCTGTCATAACTAAAGACCACGCACGTCCGTAAGACATGCATTGGTCTGGATCCAGCCCTATATGTTTATGTAGGCAACTGTATTTAACAAATATATTCAAACATATTGAAGATTATGGTATGTATTTATTAGAGCAACTCATCTTGATCCTAACTTATATCTAACAAAGGCATTGGACTTTCTCATGAACAGTAAAAGAAAACTTAGAATACCTTGTAGTTTGTACAATGGTCAAAAATAAAAAATGTAAAAGATAAAAAAAAAGAACAAACCAATAAATAAACTGATCTCTGCTGTGGGGATGTTAGAAGAAATCCCTAAGCTCAGTAGCAAAATGGGTGACTGTCATAGTTTAGATATTTATGTCTATTCTTTTAATTGCATTTATTTTGGTCAGAGCCATCTTAACAACATTGTAGGCACCCAGGCAAAACAATGCACAGGAGCCGCTACCAACCCATTTACAGAACCAAACATATAACCAAAACTTTTATATATTATAGGTCTTGAAAAACACAAACATTACAACTTATAAATAATAATTCATCACACTGCGCCCTCCTGTAACATACTGCCCCTTCATCACACAGTGCCCTCCTGTAACATACTGCCCCTTCATCACACTGTTCCCCCCTGTAACATACTGCCCCTTCATCACACAGTGCTCTCCTGTAACATACTGTCCTTTCATCACACAGTACCACCAAATAATAACACTGTTTGCTCCATCACTATCACACTGTTGCCCTTTAACTATTACATTGTGCCCTCCACAAGTTTCTGCCCCTTCTTTATGTGCCCGGCCTTCTGTTCCCTCTGATATGTGTTCAGCCAGCTTTCTGTCTCCTCTGATCCAGCATTACATCCATATTTACTTACCTGGCTGGTTTGACATATTCTGTCCTCTGTGGTGCTCTCCCTCTGCAGTGATGGCACTGACATGATCTTAGGTCGTGCCAGCATCATCATAATGTGTGTTGGCTGCTGGTTTCTTACTATAAGCATGTGCATTCTTGGCACACTGTGCAGCTGCAATGGCAAGGGTTGGAGTCTCCACTTAGATTTCTGGCATCATGCACAGACTAGTGCCTGGTGCCAGGGATCTAAGTGAAGCCTCCAATCCCTTGCAAAAGTAGTACATCTGTGTGGTGCCAGGAATGTGTGGCTACACTGCTTTAGCAAGAAGCTGGCAGTCAGGTACTTTGACAGAATACAGTACACTCAAAGCATTTTTTGACTGACTGACTGACTGACCTGTCTGCACCAGGGCAGTCATTCCAAAAATGCTATGACTGCTGAGGCCAGGCAATGCGGGGGCCCTGGGCAACTGCCCATCATGCCAACTGGAAAAGACAGCCCTGCTCTTGGCATAAGTTGTTGTGGCTCAGACACAAAACCTTTTACAATCCCATTGTAACAGCTGTATTTTATTACATGGTATGTATAGTGGACCTGATTCACAATTAAGGACGTGTTAGGTTCTTAAATATAGGCAACTAATAGCAAGGCAACTCCCTCGGCACGCCCCCGGTTTTCAGGTTCTTAAGAGACTTACGAGTGCCATATTGGTCCCTTAACTGTAGGTTCGTATGTGTGTGCGTAGGGCGTCTAATTACGAACGTGTTTGCATTACTGCGCCTCCTTTTGGTCATTTAAATGCCTCCCTCCATTCAATCTTCGTATCTGCCATGTTAATTATTCTTGGCATGACCCTTTCGGCGTAAGTTACTGCGAACCTAGAGACTTTAGGTATGTAGTGTTGAATCACGTAATTTGCGTTCCTAAATAGCGTATAAAAGATACTACGCATGCGCAGTATATACCTTTGTAAAAATACGCACCTAAAAACATAAAAATTCTTAAGTGTGAATCAGGTCCAGTATGTATAAAAACACAAAACACAAAACAATGTAATTTTTTCTATTATAATCATAGTGATAGTTAAGCTAAACATGGTAATTTTTCCTAGTATGTTAACTACACTGGAAGCTGCATTATGTTTATTATCAATACCTTAATAGCAGTTATTTATTATTTATTAGAAGTCAGATTGCATTATACTGATGAAGAAGAAATGTATTTATTTATTAACAGGTTTTTATATAGCGCCCAAAGATTACATATCGCTTTACAATTTAACAATCAGTGTAAACAATACTGGGTGATAACAAAGACAAATTGGGTGGGTAGGAGGGCCCTGCTCACAACCTTACACTCTATAGGACAGTGGGTTTGATACATAAGGGCAAGTGCTATGTGTCACACAATGGACCATCCAGGGTGTATGGCAGAAGTGCTCTCAGTGCTCTGTATGATCCAGCCACACAGCAGTGTTAGTAGCAGAGATGAGGGAATTGTAGAATAGAAAGAGAGAGTGTGCAGGTTTGTGTTAATAATGTGTAAAAAGCCAGAAGTGGTTGTTAATATGGTACCTAATGTTTAGGAAGGTTGTGGAATTTGATAAGCTTGTCTGAAGAGATTATTTTTAAGGGAACGCTTGAAAGTTTGTAGAATAGTGGATAGTCTTAACGGGCGAGAAAGGTTATTCCTGAGAGTTAGTGCAGCCCGGGAGAAGTCCTGTAACCGTGAATCAGAGCATTTATGAAGTGCAGAAGTGAGTTGTAAATCTTGTGACGATCTGAGAGAACGAACTGGGATATATCTTGAGACAAGTGAGGATATGTATGCAGGTGCAGTGTTGCTTATGTCTTTATAGGTTTACAATAGGATTTTGTATTTGATTCTGTAGTTTACAGGCAACCAATGTAGAGACTGACAGAGTGGAGTAGCTGTAGTTGAGCGTTTTGCAAGGAAGATCAGTCTTGCTGCTGCATGCAATATAGACTATAGAGGGGTAATTTAATATTGTGGGAGTCCAATTGTAGCAGAGGCAATACCGGCGGCTGCGGAGGACGGGGGCGGAGATGGCGGTGCGGGAGCTGGAGCCAGGGACCCGGCGGTCTACGGAGAGGACGTCGCGGGAGGAACGGGAGTCCTGGAGGTCATTGCCGGCAACCGTCTGGTAAGTAATGGCTGCCGGCCGGTCACATGGGACCGCCGCGAGCCAGTCAGAGCTTGCGGCGGTCCGGTCCTTGCCCAGGAGGCTGTGCGGTGCTGTGCAGAGCCAGTGATGGCTCTCCACGTCACCGCTCCCAGCAGCCCAGAAGAGGAAGTGGTGGGCGGGGAGAGGAGTGCGCGGCAGGAAGGAGGGGCAGAACACGGGCAGCGTGGAGAGAGACAGTTGGCTTCTCAGAGAACTCGCAGAGGAGAAGCTATTTTGGAGTCCTGTGCAGCTGGAGTCAGGAGGTGCTGGGTCAGTATTAAAGGTCTCCTAGACCACCAGGGTTCTATAGCACCAGACGGTGCCATCCCGGGCATCCACCCCCCAGCTTCCCAGAGGGTGGCAAGTACCCTCACCACCCACTAGTCCACCAGGGTTCTACAGCACCGGACGGTGCCATCCTGAGGTATTTACCCCCGGATTCTCCAGGGGTGGCAAGTACCCCCACAACCCACTAGACCACCAACGGGTCCTAGGTTTGCAAGGGGGAGGCAGCATACGTACCCCCTTTTGTGGTGAGTAGCAAGTGGTGTGTCTGTGACCGTAGGAGTGGTGTGTGAGTAGCAAGTGGTGTGTGGGTACCGTAGCGTAATTGGTTCGGGTGCGTGCGAGTGAGTGGGCGGCGGAGGCGGCTGCCGTTGCTGCAGGAGAAGGTCGGTTGGATCAGAGGTAAGAGTACAGCAGCACTCGTTAACTGTTATTGTATTTACTCCTGTTTTAGTATAGTGTTATTTAAATTAAGTTCACTGTTCCACTGTTATATTGTGTGCATATAGGATAGGCTGCTGTGCTTCCTTCCTCAGCTCCGGCCAGGAGAACCCGTGGCTCAGCTGCGGCCTCCTGCAACGCTGCTGCTTTCACGGTGAGTAAGCTGCTTCCTATTCTCTCTAAGCCCCTCACGTCCATGAGACAAGGGTGGATCTCAGGCCCTCCAGTAGTGGGCAGTGGAGATCCACGCCGATCCCCGGTTCCCATAGGGCAGAATAACCGAGTCACCCTCCGACCAGGGAGACGAGTCACGCACTCGCTCCTAGTGAGGCGCTCGAACATTCCCCCACCCCTCCCCTAGAGTTCCCCAAGTCTGGCTAACTGCACTAACTGAGTGTTTCGTTTCAGGTAGAGGCGACGTCGTGGTTGCTGTTACTAACGGTCCGGCACCTCCATCGGTTCCGTGGGGAGAGGACGGTCAGCGTGTCTAACAGTGAGTGGACGACGTGTAACATCCGTTGTGTTCTTACACAATAAGAAGGGCATTGCAGTAATCAATGCAGGAGATAATTAGTGCATGAATGAGAGTTTTAGTAGTTTCTTGTGAGAGATATTTTCGAATTTTGGAAATGCTTTTTAAGTGTATATAACAGGATTTAGAAATTCAGATTGAATGTGGTGTATAAAGGATAGTTCAAAATAAAGTGTAACACCTAGCAGCGAGCTTGGTGAGTAGGGAATATTTCAGTGTTGTCAACAGAAATAGAGAGACCGGGTGGGTATCTCTTGTTGGCAGGAGGAAATATTAATAACTCTGTTTTTGAAAGATTAAGTTTAAGATGGCGAGAGGACATCCAGGATGAAATGACGGAAAGACATTCAGTTACGTGAGCCAGCACGGTTGGTGTTAATTGAGGGGTGGATAGATAGATTTGTGTATCATCTGCATAGAGATGATATTGGAAACCAAATGACTTTATTAGAAATGCTCTGAAACAGACCATGGGCCAGATACATAATTAATGATGTTCAGGTAACTTACGCATGTGATAAAAGTACATGATCCTGGCCTCTGTACGCATGCACAAGAGATCAGTTACGCACAGAATACAGCATGACAGATGCTGCATTCTGTGCAGTAACAGCCTTCGACCACGGGATGTAACAGTCCGCTGTGCGTACCTTTTATACATACGGTGTATGGCGTAATCTGTGCCAGTCGTACAGTAAGGGTTTGGCAGCAAGGTAGGTTCCAGGGGTTATAAGCTCTGTGCATGTGAGGAGAGTGTACACCTCTAGCAAAGATAGACTATAGGATTGCACACACGGATGTCTGTGCCGAACAAACAGACTTTGATGCCTGCGATGCTACTTAATTCTGAATCTAGCCCCTTCTTATGTATTGAACTAACTAATATCTGTAGCCATCATTTAAAATTCCTAAGGTTTCTTAATTAATTTATTGAATATTCTTGATTGTTGTACCTACTACATGTGTACTGGAGATTGAAATGATAACAGGGTGTGAATGTCACCGATCTTGACATTTTATGAATTTTACTTTTACTCTGAAGAATATGGAACCTTAACTTGGATATTTTGTAAAAAAAATGTGGGGGGAAATGAAATGGACATAAACTACCTGCTTTATTACCATCAACCCAACCCATCAAATGATAACTGTTAGTTGTCTGATATTTAAAATAATTGTGATATGTAACATATCTACAATGTTGTTGGGGTCAAGACAGTTGATTGTAATACAAGTAATGCTAATAATGAACAATGAGATAGGTAATATGTATGAAACTCAGGCCTATCTACTGGATAATGGGTAAAGATTATTGGTGCATGATGAGCTTACAAGTTGCCATATAATGCCAAGAGACCATCAGTGTGAGCTAAGCTAGAGATGCTTCTGCAACTAACGAGTAGGTTAGGTCTGTGGGTAGAGCAAATACCAGCAGTGAAGTTTATTATTTAGTTGTATCGTGCACTGCAGTATGCATCAAAAGATCTATGATAATCTGACTCCTGTTATATATACAGTATATATATTGTGATAAGGATGCACATCACATGGAGGAATTTGAAGTCAAATCTTTTAACAGCAAACAGCATAGCACCCACACAAACATCCAGCAGTCAAACCAACCTAAATAAAGTAACGAGACAGACACCATATAGCTTGGGTTTAAAACCAAGGAACATGGCATTTATTTGATTAAACCGAATTGTAATTGTAACCAGATTAACCTAACTGAATTGGTTCTAAGCGAGCCA
The DNA here is from genome assembly GCA_011038615.1 of Limnodynastes dumerilii. Lineage (NCBI taxonomy): Eukaryota > Metazoa > Chordata > Amphibia > Anura > Limnodynastidae > Limnodynastes > Limnodynastes dumerilii. Next base: position 133,230 of record WWET01003090.1, on the reverse strand, counting down.
CTTTTAAAGGCAGTTAGGTGGCCCAGCAACGGTGGGGGTCCAGCAAAATACCAAAAATCTTAAGAGGTCATCCACCTCGACCTCGGCGCCTCTTCCCCCCTGTCTGATCCTCCAGCAAGACACTCGACCCGTACCTACAAGGGCTCGACCGCTTGAGGTCTGACACCCCCATCCAATGGTTGTGTTGCTATCGGAGCAGCTACCCCTGCTCCACCCAAGCAAACATTACCCTCAGTGCCAAACCTTATTTGCTGAGACCTCCACCGCAACCGCCACAGCGATGGTACCCTAAGTACCGGAGCCCCCGCCCACCTAAAAGCCTTGCAGTTCTCCACACAAGTCCTTAATAAAAATCCTGTTCCTTTTCTTAGTGAACTGTACCCCGTCACACCTATATTGGCCAGGAGAATCATGTTGAATCCGAGGATGGGAAATAGCCAACCCCCCTTTCTTTGTAATAAATTTTGTCACCGCATTATTAAAATTTTTCCGTTTTTTGTCGATCTTGAGCAAATTCTCAGCTCCCCTCCAGTGCAGTCTGGGGGGTCATACGTGACCAAATAAAACGGAGGTGTGGAAAATTAACTTGCAGCACTCCAAGGTCCGCCTTCATGGTTCTCTCCAAGTCCCAGATGGTTCTAGTAACCAAATCATTCCCGCCCAGGTGTATAGTAACCACCTGCGGCTGACTAAATTTGGAAAAGGCCCGAGCAAGAAGGGGATACAACAATTCCGATTTTTAGCCCTCTAAACCCTAGCCAGTCAATCTCCCACCCCATAGGTGTGAACGTGGCACCCTCTTTCTCAACCATTTTTCCCGTCCAAAAAACATAAGAGTGGCCCACAATCCACGCTTTCCGGGACCCCAGCGTATGACCTGCAAGAAACATATAAATACCATAATACACTTCAACCAAAACCCCCTTCCCTTAGCCGAAACATGCCTTAACTTAACTTAACCTTGTCTATATATATCAATCAATTATCTAGATGTATTGATACATCTGGAAAAAGGTAAACTGCATACCTCTCTGTATTCCAAACCCACAGACAAAAATAATATGTTACTGGCATGTTCCCACCACCCCCCGGCTTTAATAAGAGGTCTACCTTATTCTCAGATGCTTAGGGTACACCGGATCATGTCAGATCCTCAACAATGTGAGACATTGCTGAATGAGATAGTAACAAAGTTCAAACAGCGTGGGTATAAGAACCCATGCTTAGTGTAGTCATGAAAGCCCTTTACAATTTAAAAATGAGCAACCCCTGCTAAAGCGGCGCCCATGCTCGCCCTGGATCTCCCCGCCTCAAATTCTTGCCAAATCCAACCCAGGAGCATATCCATCCCTGTCTTACCTTGGCTCTCCTTCTTTTCCATGTAATGCACCCACTCTGACCAAGTGTTAGGCATGGTCGCTATCCTGCTCCCTCCGCACGCCATCAGCTCATGCCAGCCAGGTTCCTCTCCTCAGTCCCCATCCCTACTCACCTCCGGGAGCCTTTTCTCTCTTCTCCTTACCTTTTCCTTGCTGCCAGCTGCCGGCATCTGTCCGTCCCAGCCTCCGATCTTCCGGTCTCCTCTTCTCCCGCTCTGGCGCGCGCTGCAGTTCCTCTCCTGGCCGACGGCTCCCCTAGCGACGCCGTTATAGTTACCAGCCACGTGGACGCCGTGTCTCTCTCAGGCGCGCGCTCTAAGTATCTATGCTGCATTGGAGGCATTCCCAGTCCTTTTGGGAAGTGCCTCCTCATTCAGGAGTATTACTGTCTGCACCAATCACTCTCTTGCTGCCCTTATTTAAATCCCACCTTGTCACTTCCTCTCTGCTGGTTATAGACTCTGCCTGTCGGATCTGTGACCTGCTATACCCTTGTGTGCCTAGTGTCTTGCTTTGCTTGCCTAGTGAACTGTTTTCTGGTTGCCCTCCTTTCCTGCCTGATTCCATCCCACCTTTCACCTAGCATTTACCCTTACCCTGGTTCTCCCTCCTATTCGTATTTACCTTCCCAGTTATCCTATACTTACCTGACTGCTAGTGTGTGTTATCTCCCTGGAGATTCCTCTGTGTGCCAGTGTGTGCGTAAGCCCTAGTTTGTCCTGTTCTGTACCGTGATCCGCTTTGTCTTCATTGCCACGTTTTGTGTTAATTGTTGTTTGTCTTCGGTTGGTCTCTTCCAACCGGCTCTGTTCCCACTTGTATATTTGTTCTCCTAATCTTCTCCTGGTTTACTCTTGGGTGTCTTATTTTTCCTTTCCTACGAGACAAGGTTCAACGGGCGCGACCATGCCTTCAGGGGGCGTTTAAGTCCATCCCCACCATCAGGGGCCCTGGTGAAAACTATCTGAAGGTAAGACTCTGCACTCCGGAAACCTGCTCGTCCACTCTTCCTGTCCTCCCATTGATCACTCCGGTACTCACCAGGTAAAACCGGAGTATCACGCATACCTTCTTCTGGACCACTCCGTAAACCCGGAGTGTCCTAACACCAAGCCCTCTCATAAACACGCCATGTCGCTGGGGCCAGAGACACATTCGCCAGGGCTTCTAGGCCGGGTTCACAATCTACCAAAGAAGTAAAAGGGCATGACAGACCCGTGTCCTCGGCCTGAGAAGCCAACTCCCTAAATCTACCCAATTCCCCCCTTGGAAAGCTCCTCTGCCACCCCATTCTCGACACCCGGAACGTGTCTGGCTCTGAATGTAATATTATGCTGCACACATTTTAAAACCAAAAAACAAAGCATCCTAATTGCCGGAGGAGATGAGGACCGCTGCCTGTTGATGGCCTGGACCACCCCCATATTGGTGCACCAAACTATGCTGCGATCCTGCAGCTGTGCAGCCCAAAGCTTTACCGTGAAAATAATGGGGAAAAGCTCCAGGACCAGCAAGTTGGCCGTGAGCCCCACCTTACTCCACCGTTGGTCCAGGATGCGGCGCACCACTGACCCTGAAAATAAGCACCGAATCCCATTGATCCAGCAGCGTCATTGTAAAGCTGAACCTCGAGGTTAGATGCCACCGGGGCCTGCCAAATGCATGTCCCATTGAAATTTGACAAAAAAGAGAGCCACACTGCCACGTCATTGCGGATCTCAAGTGAGACTGTCATAAAATGATGAGACAGCCTCACGCCCGCCGTCGCCCGCTCCAAGCGTCGACAAAACACTTTGCCCATAGGAATGACCCTGCAGGCAAAGTTCAACAGCCCCATAAGGGACTGAACTTTCTTAAGAATAGCTTTCTGATGCTTCTGCAGGTCCATGAGGACCTCCTGCAGCCACCTCACCTTTTCTTCGGGAAGCCTACACAGACCGGCAACGGTATCGATCTCTATACCTAAGTATGACAGGCAGATTGTGGGCCCCTCTATTTTGTCAGACGCCACCGGAACGCCAAAATGGTAAAAAAGGGCTTTGGCAGAAAAAAGAGCTATTGCTCAAACCTCTGAAGCAGCTAGGCCAATTAAAAGAAAGTCATCGACATAATGTGCCAGGAGATGGTGCCCCCACCCAGCCTGCACATACCAGTGTAGAAAAGTACTACATTTTTCAAAGAAGACGCAGGATACGGCACACCCCATAGGGAGGCAACAGTCGACAAATATATCCTGCGGCATCCTGAACCCCATGTACCGAAAGGACTCAGGATGCAGCGGGAGGAGTCTGAAGGCAGACTCGATATCCAACTTTGCCATGAGGGCGCCTTCCCCGGTGGAACGCACCACACCCAGCGCCTCCTCAAATGACTGATACACCACTCAGCACTGACCCGGATCGATGGCATCATTAACTGCCCTCCGGGTATGACAGGTGCTGTATCAGTCGAAATTTTCCAGGGACTTTTTTGGGCACCACAACAACTGGTGAAGCTACAAGCCCCTCCAGTGGAGGGACGCTGAAGAGGCCCACAATCCTCCCCCTGCGCACCTTGTCCATGACCTTCTGCTCTAGAATACCGGGAAACTGCCTAGCAGATCCGAGGTTCCGTGGGCAAACCATGCTAACTAAATCGTCTATTGGCAATATAAAAACCATTTTTGAAACCTGAAACTAACCAACTCGCTACTTCCTTAATGGGATAAACATCTAGCCAGGGATGCATAACCTCTAATTTAATTGGGGACATTGCCTTGCATAATGGCCCTAACCCCGAGCTGATTATGGGGGATATTGGGCAACTGGAGTCTGCAGTCCTTGGCTGGGTGACCACCCCCACACTTAATGCAGGAGTGCTTGTAATGGCACGCTACCCCCCTGGTGCATCGGGAATTGTTAAATCCGAAACACCTGCCTTTCCCCAGGGCAAGGATAGTGCCCCACCTCTGTTTTCTGCTGCGAGACGGGCCTCCGAGAGGACTGGGTATCATTTGAATATTTTCCGGACTGCGTTACTGCAGTCCATATTTCAATATCTTTTGTGGCGAAGTCTATGCACTGAAGGCCCTCCTGCTTTTTTCTAAATCCCTCATTGTACGCCCTCCAAACTGCCCCCTTAAAGTTTGTGTGCATATCCTGAATTAAATGCGTGTAGCACCAAACCAACCGCCCGCGACTCACCTGGCTGGCACTCTATTTAGCTCGCCGCAAACACACATAAACCCTCCAACCACCTTGTAAAAGTCTTATAGGCCTCCTCTCCTACCCCCCCTTTCACGGTTGCTGCTGTAAGACCTTTATGTGCCTCCTCTGTCAGGGAAAATATATCAACATATTTACCATTTTTTATCCTATCCTTAACGGATGGCCTAATCTGCCAATAAATGGCAGTATTAGGACATCTCATGGACGGGTCCCTAGGCCTAGCAACCTTCTTTGCCCATAAATCTGCTGGGACCCTCCACCCTTTTTGGCCACTAACCCCCCCTAGTGTCCGGTGGAGTAATTTCATAACCTTGGCCGGCTTAATTTGGGAGTCTGTCAACCCTATTGAGGAAACCCCATCTGAAATGGAAGGTGAACGATCAAGGCTGGACACCGGCGCTGACTCAACGACCCTGGCGGCATCACCTGTTACAGGCGTCTATGACAAGGTACCCAGGATTTCCTCCTCGGGCTGCACCAGCTGACCCCCGACATTACCAGCCTGAGAGGACGAAGGCCCTGGAAGAACAGAAATGTTAGAGCACTGCGACACAATAGACTGCGGTTGTTGCAAATCCTTAGCCCCACCCGCTGACTGGTGCCCCCCTAACGCCGGCTGCATCATCATAGTGCTAGCACCCCCTGCATCTGAAATTCCACAGGAACAGGAGCAGGGACAAACATAAAGAGAACAAATGGATAGGGGAACTGCACGGGAACTGTATTAAAACCCTGCGGCCTAAACTGTTGCAGGAAAATACCTGAGGGACAAAACCATTGCTGCCCTTGCTGCACCCCAGCTTGCCTCAATGACCCATCCTTGCTGCTCCTCTGGAGCGCAGAGGCAGATGAAGGGCATGATGAATCTGACCCCCTTCTGGAATGCACCCCAGAAAACAACGAACATTCGGATGGTTGCCTGCTTCTACCAGCTACATGTTTACTTTTGCAGGCTTGCTTCTTGGACCTAACCCCTGCTCCCTCGCTGACAGGGGTATCAAGAATAATGGAGGCACTGGCTGCAGACACGCTGCCTCCATCTACAGCTCCTCCTTTCTCATGTTGCACAAGACTGGCTGGCACACCATGCGCTCCCTGCAGGGCCCCTGCTGCAGCCCCCTCCGCCATCTTGCGATCCACAGCCACCATATTGCCTTCCACCTCTTGTCCCGTCGCCGAAGCTGTGCCAGTGACGTCACCTTCCGACATGGCTGGCTCCTCTCTGAACCTGAGTGGAGCCACCTTGGCGCGCACAGGACGCGGCATCTGCGGGCAGCATGGAGGAACACGCAGAAGAGGACCGGAGAGTTGGGGGAGTGGTACTTGCGGCGCAGAGACCGGACAGAAGGGGCAGGTTGCGTTAACTATAATTAATAGAGAAGCAAGAGACAGCACAATCAGTTAGGAAAAAAGAGACAGAGATAAGAGAGTAAGGGAGAAAACAGGGAGAAAAAAGAGAGGCAATGACAGCAATAACAGCAATAATAACGGCACAGAGTGTTTGATAACTCAGCTTTCTACCGTGAAATCTCTGCGACGAGTGCCCACTCCCCCTCAGCTAACTCTATTTATATTAACCCACCCCTCACTTACAGCCCTAACTCCACCCCCCAACCCCTTATCCTATCCCAGACCAGCCACCCTTAAACTATTAACCCTTTTGTTCCCTGGATGTCTGCCTAGGCCCCTGCCTGCTGTTTAATTCCCTGTGGCCCTATGGGGCCCTTGGTTCTTTTTATTCCACAGCAGTCAGACAGCATACCAGGTAACAGCAGTGCAGCATATAAGGTCACAGCATAATTCATAGACACTTCACAGACTCTTCAAGTATTCCAGAGGTCTCTATGCTAACCCAACTCCCGGCCTATCACTTGGACAGCTATTCCGCCATAAAGAGTCCTGACCCTCTGTCTTTGAAACACTTATATCCTGAGAGCACAGGTGCTGTTGGTTAGCCCAAGCCTAATCACACCCAGGTACTGCTGCTCCAAAACCTGGTCAGGATTCTCCACCTATCCACATTACTCTCATGTGGAGATATGCTGTCTTTGTCACACTCCACATTACTTTCATGTGGACATGTGTTGTCTCTATCACACTAT